>CARXXK010001102.1:0-64548 GCA_949089665.1 Macrosiphum euphorbiae
TTTAATTACGAAAACTCAAGATACTATTTAAATAATAACTATGACAACTTAGGTCTTAAGTGTTTAGATACTATTTCATAAGTTTTTTAATTATCTCTTGCAGGCTACAAAAATGTTCCCAGAGAACAGATCATCATGATATTATATTGAAAAATATCACTGTTGTGTCAAAATGCAATTATAAAATTGTGGATAAACTTACATTTATATAATATATACTATATAATTTTACACAATGTCAATACAACACTAATCAAACAAAATAAATCAAAAGATTTTAAACTAGCACATACTATTTCCGTAGAGGATACCTACTGCTCAAATCAATGATGTACTGTTAGCTGATATACATTTTCAAAAGCCATAATGCTGTGTGGAAACAATAATATAAATGCTTATAACTGAAATTAAACAAAATTAATACACATTAACTATTATAATATCTATACTTACTAATTTAAACTGTATATGATTCAGACACAATAGGTTTATTTAATGCCTGATTCGTGTTGATGAATACCAATCAGAAGTTTGATAAGAATTACCTCAAGTTGTTGGTTACAAATAGCAGTTATTATGTGTATTTACTTTGTATGTATATTCATGTGTTGTTCAGGCCCAGGATGTAGACTAAAATATAAAATAACTTTTATAAAAATATAGTTAAAAGTTTAGATACTGTTGTTTATCATAACCTACCAATAACACATTATTGTAATATTGCAACACTACACAACTACCGTATTTCAGATTGTAAGTCTTTAAAAGTGATTGTTGTAGGTAGTAATAACTTGAGGTTCAGTAACACATTGTTTTTTCAATGTTTTTCGTCTTCCTTGATTCATTATTGTCAATATTGCACCTAGAAATATTTAAACAGTAATGTAAAATAAAATCTACATAGTAAGTGGATAATGAAGGTTTATGAAATCCATCCTGATAGTCACATCGGAACCAACTAATAACTGAGAAATAACATTTATTTTTTTCAAAAAATTGTAAGTATCATAGACATATGTCCTAAACATTTTTACTAAAACTAACAAAATTAAAGTGTTGGTCATTGACAAACGCTTTAAAATTTACAGAAATGTTTAACATTTTGTATAATAACATCTCAAGAGCCTCAGTTTCAAAGTTAGACATTTTTGTCTTGAAAAATTCAAATAAAAAAATCATTTAATCCAGGAGTTATTTCATATTTAAAGCAACTCTTGTTAAAGTTCTTACATATGGACAAATGGTAATGAGAAGTAGATTGTTAATGCTAATTTTTTCATACAATTTGTGTACCTGTCCATGAGGGTTTCTCGTGTTGCTCATTGTTTAAGATTGTACTACTGGGTGCAAACAAATGTATTTCAAGATGAAATTGAGTTTCCATTTTCATTCTTCAATTGTAGGCGTATAAAATTTTTCTCGGTATTTCTTCAAACCAAACTGAAGTACCTAAATCATATTTATATAATTTTAGTAATCATACACACAATTATATACAGGACTATTCTTTTATCATTGAACACTCATTATTTCAAAAAGTATTAATGGTTTTGAAAATATTTTTTTGTATAGTTTCAAGTTGTTTATTAAAAAATCATGTTTTTAAATTTTTTCTAAGTTTTTTACTTTTTTGAATAACATGGAATTTTAATTTCATATTCCAAAGCAGATTTTTTTTCTAAGTATTTTGATACATACAAATCGAATTTGGGACGAGTAGTTTATGAGTTATAAGTATTTAAATTTTAAAGTTTAGATAGTCGGTGAGGAGGGGTACGGGGTACCCCGTAAAATATTTATCCACTACTACGCTTGTCTAAACTTCAAATACTTATAACTCATAAACTACTCATCCTAAATTTGATTTGTATGTTTCAAAATACTTAGAAAAAAAAATCTGCTTTGGAATATGAAATTAAAATTCCATGTTATTGAAAAAAGTAAAAAACTTAAAAAAAATTTAAAAACATGATTTTTTAATAAAAACGTTTTTTTTTTGACAACTTGAAACTATGAAAAAAAATATTTTTAAAAACATTAATACTTTTTCAAGATAAATTCAATGATAAAAAAAAACGCCATAAATATAAAGTTAAATAAAATTGTTTGATTAAATCTTACAAGGAATATTGAATATCTAGATTTTTCACTAGGAAATTATGATGATGTTCCAGGATGTAGTCAATACTATCATGTAAATGTAGACAAAATTTAAAAATATTGTATTAAATAATTATTATAAATGGATCTCTATATAAAAAATATTAATAATCATATGAACTTACCAGGTGAACAAGTTAATAGAAGAGCTGAAATGTATACAGTATTATTAATATTCAGTTTAATGAATATTCAAAAAATGATACAAATTTGAGAAAATAACATAGAGAAATTTGCTTTATCAATAATCGTGATTTGTTAAATTTTGATAACAAATTATTAAATATAATTGCGGTAAGGGTCAGGGACGGTTACCAATTTAAATGTTGGACATACAATTGAGGTTATGTTTATAGATTTTATCACGGTCTTAAAACCATAGATAATAGCATAGACATATGAGACAGTGTCTCTAGACGCTCGTAATAAAAACGGTTTACATCACTACAACTATCATGGCTGAAAAACACGGAATAAGATATCTTAGTCCGTGCTGAAAAATATCATATCAGTTTGGTTTGGAATAAACAACAAATTACATTACCACTGGCCTCTTAATTTAAAAATATTTAAATTTTTAATATTATATCACAGAATAAATCAAGTGGTATCAGAATAAATTACTTTTTAAAAGTAATTACTAATTTCTATCGAATAATGCGTTACAGTTTCGAATTATTAGGTACCTACCTACCTATTGCGAATTGACAAAAAAAATATATGTATAATGCCGGTATTATTATGTTTACCAATCTAATAACATATAATATATAATATATTTAATTTTTACTCAGCACAGTTCAGTTTTCAATGGATTTGACATTTGAAATGTCTAATTGCACCGTAAATCACGAGAACAGTTAATTAAATTTATTATTTATTTGTTTCTTTTAAATAGGTTGTCTATGAATATAGCTTGTGTGGAAGACTACATTTTATATGATCCCACTATTTTAAATTTTGAACATCTTTATCATTATATGTACGCATATCTTTAAATTACAAGACACCTACAAATTAGTAACTCCAATTAATAAAGTGTAATGATGATCAGGAAATTAAAACACACCGAATAAATTTTTTTTTTATATTTCATATTTTTTTATTACATTTACTGCGGTTGCTGCTGCTGCTGTAGCTACTGTAGCTGCTGCTGTAGCTGCTCTAGCTGCTGCTGTTGCGGTTGCTGCTGCTGCTGAGCAGCCAGGGCAGCCTCCTCCCTCAACTTTTTGGCCAGAGAGATGGCCGCTTCTGCGGCCTTCTCTGCCCTGGCTGTTCTATTCGAAGCCTCAGCGGCAGCATCTGTGCTACTTGCGTACTCGCAATTTGTGGCGGTATGCCCCCTTTTGAAACAAACTATGCATTCTAGAAAATCAAAGGAATCAAAATTAAAACACATCCATGATAAGTAAATAACCAATTAGTTGGTATCATATGATAATATATACTTACTATTTCTGTTGGGGGCTTTACTGCCACCACGACCGCCGCCGCCGCCACCATAATTATATACATATGTTGACATCTAAACATAAGTTAAATTATAGGCATAAAGTTTATATAATAAATGAGACAAAATAATTCAATATTTATACACTATACTGTCTATACTACAATTAGTTAGTTATTTATATCAAATTAATGTTGTTATTTTGGAATACAAATATTACGATGAATGATTTCGATTTTAAAAATAAAAATAATAAATTTAACAATATTTACAACATGATCAATATTAGTTGTATATTCAACCACAATAGGTACGCTGAAAGTTAAATACTTAGTTATCCTATTTACCAATTAATGTAATAAATTTGAATTTATACTAACCAAGGAAAATTAACTGTTATTTTTAAATTGTACAGAATTAAGATGATGTAACACTGACATTTGTTGTCTCCGTCTTACAAGTGCATAACATAGCACATTTACGCTCAGCAGAACACGTGTAGCTTCGTCAGTTTGAAAATTAGAGTGAATTGACCTATTATGAAACTTAATGGTAAGAACATTATCTGTGTTTGTATGTTGGTTTTTTACGATAGTTAAATTTTTTAGAAAGTTATACGTATACAATATACCATAAATTAAAAATGCTCATAACTCACTTAAAAATTTAACTATCGTAAAAAACCAACATACAAACACAGATAATGTTCTTACCATTAAATATTAAATTTCATTTGCTTTCCTAGACAACTTGTTTTATCTACAAATTTCTGTTGAACCCCTCAAACCCTCCAGCCCGGCCCAGTGATTTTCATGTCAACGCTTTGGCCATGGTTCACGAAACTGTAGTCATCCGCCGCGATGTGTAAAATGCGCTGGAAACCACACTGCCAACGACTGTCCCAAAACTTTAGATCAATCCCCGACTTGCTGCAACTGTGGTGGCTCGCACACCGCCAATTTCCGTGGCTGCCCCCCAGTTCTTGGTCCAAAAGCAACATGTATCTCCATCCTCAACCCAAAACCCCGTTAGTCTACAATCCGTTCAACCAATCTCAACCATTCCACCACCACCTCCCCCCAACAAAACACTACACTGACATACTCCGCAGCTACATCCAAACCAGCCCACACTCCTTCATCTTCCCCCCTCCCACAACTTAACTTGGCAACAATACTTAACCTGCTCACAAACCTACTGACTGCACTTTCAAATAATCAAGACCCCAAAACACTCATACAAACAACTATCCAAACTTTCCTGTCCATTCTTTATCCCCAAAATGAGTAATTTAAAAATACTTTTTTGGAACTCCAACGGCATCAAACACAAACTCAACGATCTACGTTCTCTCGCACTCCTTCTCACAACCGACATAATTCTACTTAACGAAACCCGCCTACCCCCTTCTACCAAACTTCTTCACATACAGGAATGATCTGCCACCCGTCCGCGGCTCGCCTGCTCACGGCGGCACGGCTGTTCTAATCCACCGACGCATCATTCACCAACCTATAACTCTTAACACACTCATTCAAACCTCTTCTGTCCTCATCCAACTAAACGGCCATGAAGTCCTTGTATCAGCGGTATACAAACCACCAGGTGCAACACTCACGTCTCACGACTTGGACTTGTTGACCCAAAGTGCTGAATGGCAAATTGCGGCAGGTGACTTCAACGCCAAACACCCTCTTTGGTATAGCCACTCGACAAACGCTGCCGGTCGTGTACTTTTTGATCACGTTCAACAATCGGACTATACCATTACTGCTCCCTCATCCCCCACACACTTCCCGACAAACGCTAGATACAGACCTGACATACTTGACATCGCACTCGTTCGACTACCTTATCCTACTCAAATCGACAACCTCGACGAGCTATCTTCTGACCACAACCCTATCCTTCTGGAGACCTTGTGTACTCCGGTATCATCGTCCCCTCCAACGACTAACCGCTTCATTAGCTGGACAAAATACAAGACAATTCTATCCAACTTACCAAACCCAACTGAACTACCGACCATCAACAGTGGGTCAATTGATTTGGCAATTGATACTCTCACCAAAAACATACAACACGCGATCGAAGCTAGCGTATTTACCCCTAAACACAAAAACTCTTCATTTTTACTACCTGACTACATAAAACTTGAAATAACTGAAAAAACCAGTTACGCCGTCAATGGCAAAGAAACCGTGACGCGACTACCAAACGTCAACTTAACGCCAAAATCTCACTAATCAGAACTTTACTCGAAACTCACAAAACTGACCAGTGGGATATTTTTCTTAATTCTCTTGACCATCAGGACGGTTCCATATACAAATTAAACAAATGTCTCCTCCACAAACGTCCTGCATCCCACCCTCTTACCGGCCCCAACGGTCTAGTTTTTCCGGCCATCGATCGAGCCGAGTTGTAAGCCGACTCTCTCGAACTCCAATTCCAACCAAACCCTGGTCCCCACCTTCCAGAAGTTTCTGCCCACTCCAACTCACTTCGAAACATAAATATCACCAAATCTAATTTATTCACCACTCCTGGCACAATCCAAAAAATCATAAGCAACCTCCGCAAAAAGAAAGCCCCTGGTGACGATCTCATCACCAACACTGCTCTTAAATTTCTACCGAATAACATTCTACTTTCCTTAACACAAATTATAAATTGCTCCCTCAGAATTTGGTACTTTCCACGTGCTTGGAAAAAATCAGTAATAATTTCCATCCCCTAGCAGGGTAAAGATCACAAACTTCCCGAAAATTACCGACCTATCGCTCTACTCTCCTCCATATCAAAAATTTACGTACGAATCATCCTCTCTCACCTTCAAACCAATCTTCGAGACAAAATCCGCCCAGAACAATTTGCCTTCAGACCTGAACACTCTACCACTCTACAACTGACCAAACTTACTCACCAACTTAGTCAGAACTTTAACGACAACGTTAACACCGCCTCCATTTTCTTTGACGTGGAAAAAGTCTTCGACCTGGTCTGGCACGTCGGTCTCCTCTACAAACTATCCCAACTCAACATCTCGACTGAAATCGTTAAAATCATCGAATCCTTTCTCACTGACAAAAATCGAAGACTCATTCTCGTCCACCAGACACATACTCGCAGGCATCCCACAGTGGTGTATTTAAGGAAAAACATGGTCATAACTTAAATAGCATTCCAAGGTGATAATACATCATTAATATTCATTAAAGTTGCAAATTTTATTTATTTTTAGAGCAAGTTATAAATAAACTTATGATTTTGTTCATTATCTTTAAAATAAGAAATACGACTTACAAAAAATAAAAAATAAATAAACATTTTTTTAAAAATAAACTTCCATTCGCTAGTCGCTACTATCTATACTGGAATTATATTCAGAATCTGAACTGGAATCGTTAATATTTTCTTCGGTGTCTAAATTATAATCAGGAGGTTGTAACAAGTCTAAAACTTCTTTAGAATAAGTTTTCAGTTCTTTTTTTGGCAGGTTTCTCATACTAGATATATATGGATCTGATGATACAAGAAGACGATTGAAAACGTCTTCCATTGTAACTTTTCTTGACATTTTACGTAAAAAGTCCTCACGATATTTTCTAAAATCCTTATTACGTGCCTCTTGCGCTTCCTCGGACAATTGACCAATAGGCAAGATACAAGACGATATAACTTCTGAACTATGAATTAAAATTTTATGTACAGTTGTAGACATTGGATACCATGGATATTTATTGACAAAGTTTTTTGCCGTATCAAGAGTAAAAATTTTGAATTTATCCACATTTATATTATAACCACTTGATATGACTAAAAGTACAACTTGAAATTGTTTTATTATACCTTCATCTATTCCAGTTATAGAAGATGATATGAAAGAATTTTCAAAAAATCTGCGTGACGTATTTCCATCATTTGAGGAACCGAACCCAGGTTTTGGTTTATCTACTATTAGTCCTAATTGTGGTTTAAATTCTTGTTGAATTCTAATTTTATTAGTTTTAATAACTTCCTTACTTTTGCTATCTAATACTCGCCATTTTTTTAAATTTAATTTGTAAGATAAATGAAGCAAACATTCAAAAAATCGTATCCAGGCATGTAATATAGATAGCCCAAAATTTAACTTTATGTTCGATTCGTCGATTTTTATACGAGTTATTTTACTAATGTCATTAAAGTCCTTAGATGTTGCACCGCAAATGTAACATTTTAACGTGGATTTATTATCACACACTGCATTGCATACTTTTCCGTCGACCATAGTAAATAATAATTGATAATTTACTACCACTTCACGATCATTAAAAATAAAAGAAGAAGGAATCAATGATTCTATTTGATTTTCTATGTTCTTGGTTTCAATAGTAATTACTTCTGTGGTTTCGTGGATAAATTTAATTTTTATTGTTCGACAAAATCTTGGTGATGATGGTCGTGGATTTGTCCATACATATATTGGTGGCTTTTCATTATTTTCACAGTAAATTAATTGAAGAGGGACAAGCGATATTAAAAAAAACGTTATCATCAGAACTATTATTGTCCTCAAACTTTTGCTTATATTCCTTTTGATTTGAACCATCACAGCCCCACTTGCAAATTAATTTTAAATTTTTAAGTTGTTCATCTGAAAAATGATTTATTACATCACTTTGTGTTTGAATTATTCGTATGCATGTATGTTCCAATAATGCTTGTAATCGAACTTCTGCACAAATTTCAGTTATTGTCATAGATTCGGGATAACATCTTTTCTTTGCTAAAGTAATTTTTTCATACGGTGGGTAAATATTGCAATTATTGAGTTTAGCAGTAGACCTTAAAATATTATACTGATGCTTTGATAGTTTTGCTTCTATAATAAGGGAAAGTGCTTTATCGTCAGTGTAGGGCATAACTGATTTTGACGTTTCTTTATAAGCCTTTCTATATTTTTCTGCTCGTTTAAGTGTTGTTAATGTCACATCTTTTATCACATTAGCATCATCTAACTGGCCACTTGCACGGAGACTCATCTGAGCCGCATAAGATAATTCTAAAGAACCCACCTCGGACCTTAACAATTGAGTTTTTCTACGTTTTGTACGTTCACTACTCTTAGAGAAATCCACTTTTGGTCTTCCACCCTTAACTTTCATATCATTTGAAGAAAATGAAGAAGCTTTGTACATAGGAAAACTTATTTTAGTTTCCAACCAATAAAATTTTTTTTTTTTTAAATAATCTACGTTTCGAGATGATGCAGACCATTTGGTATTAAACTGGGAAATAAAATAAGATAAAACCTTTTTTATATCCTTCGGTAATTCATTTGGATATTTAGTAATTTCTAGTATATATTTTGTTAAGTGTTCATAATTTCCATGTGGATGTTTCAATTTTGTTGAACCTTCTTTTAAAATTGTATACAAGTCTCTTCTACTAAGAACAATATCATTACATCGAGATCCTATATAAAATATTAATTTTTAAATAGTATAAGTTTTAAAAGAATAATTTATTTATGATTTAATATGATCCTAATAACTATAAAATATAGGTTTACGTGCAGTAAAAATAAAATAAGTAATTTATATAAAAATATTTAATAAAATTATAAATATTTTTTTTTGTATATTTACAGGTTTTTAATATGATTTAATTAATTTTGACTAATATCGCAGATATTAGCAAATATTTTTTGCTTTAATATATTTGTTATAAGTATGACTATTAAAATCTGTTACAATTTTAAGTTGATCTCGCTTGATCCGGAATGTAAAATATATATAACTATACACTTTATATGCTATTTAGTAACTTATATTTTATTGCTAAAATTAGTACGATAAATATAATTACCTCCAGGGATAGATTCCATCTTTTATAACTAACAAATAACCTTTATTTTTAATGTAATAAACTACTTAAATATGAAGTGTAAAACAAAATTATATTAAGGCAAAACTATAAAACACTATTTGTAGTATTCACTTGCGAGTTGTGGTGAACAAATAGATTGGGTATCTACTATTCGATTTGTCATCACTAAGCTTGTTTATCTAACTGAACTTTGTACTCTGATATGTAATCTTTAAATTACCGTCAATAGTTATCTTATTCAGTTATTTTTATTTCTTTCGGTTTTGACCATGTTTTACCTAAAAATACGCGTCTGTGCGTCCCTCAAGGATCCTGCCTTTCACCTACTCTCTACTTGACTTACATTAACGACATACCAACAACTCCTAAAGCACATCTCTCACTATTCGCTGACGACACTATGTTCTTTACTTTCGACAAAAACCCGAAACGAGCAGCCATACAATTACAATACCAACTCAACCTAGCTACCACATGGTTTCATCGCTGGAAAATCAAAATAAACCCTACCAAAACTGTAGGTATTCTTTTCGGACGTTCCAATACTACTCACATCCCACCATTACTACTCGACAACCATCCAGTGACTTGGTCCAATCATGCCAAATACCTCGGCGTTACAATAGGGCGCAAACTCACCTTCGACAAACACGTTCAAGACATCCCCAAAAAGGCCACTCGCGTTCTCGGAATTCTTTACCCCATTCTCAACCGTTCTAGCCCCGTCCCAAAATCTTCAAAACTCAATATTTTAAAACTCTACGTCTCTCCAATTCTTTCTTATGCTGGCCCCTCTTGGGCGCCCTTTATCGGTCCCTCACATTGGAAAAGTATCGAATCTGTTCAAAACATCGGCATTCGCACGATAACGGGTATGCCCACTATCGTTAAAAACTCGGTCCTTCTAAAATCAGCAAATTTCAAGTCTATCAAAAATTCTATTCATAGCCAATCCAAATCGATGTTCTACAAAAACTCTTTCTCTATTCATGCCCACATCCGACTCTTAGGGAAATCTCACACCCCTCCAACCACAAAGCGTAGAATCAAACCCTACCCTTTGACATGGGTTGACCAACAAATTTAAAACCACCTTCCTAAACATCCATCCACTAGTAGAGGCAAAAGCCTGGTATAGTTTCACGGCTTAGCCATCCCCCAAAGCAAAGCATAAAGTAAGAACTTTTGAAAATAATGAGTGGAGACACTAAAATGGTTCACCCGGTAGATAGGTACTTTTTTTTTAAAAATACAGTTAAATGTTAATACAGTTTTTTTTAAAGCAAAACTACCTGGAAATTCGACGTAGCATAGAAACGAAGTGTAGTCAATAATTGTAGAACAGTAGGAATAGGTAATCCACGTTTATTCCTGTAATTAATATTTACTAATTGCAACAAATGATCAAGTACAATTCTTTTTGGAAAACGGTAACGTTTAAAAAATTGGTCATCGCTATATAATTCGAATGGGTCATCGACATTACGAAGATATCTTCTTGGTATATAATTATCATCATCACCTATATCAAATTCAATATACTCCAAATAGTTCACAAAATTGAATATATCATCCATACTAACGACTACGGACTAGACACGCTAATTTAAATTTTAAAGACAAATTTAATAATATTGAAAATTGTTAAGTGGTTGGTACTTAATTGTTGTAGCATTGCGATAAACTGAACACAAATGTATCACATAAGGTTTATGTGGTGGAAATTGACCATATAACTTTATGTGACCCTTAATAATCAAATCCTCCCATAAAAATGACTATGCAACGTGACATTGTTATCAATCACATAAATAACAAATACATAAGTAATATGGGTCACATAAATTGACTGTGCATACGGGCATACGGGCATTTTCTTAATAGGTTATTTCCTCTGAACTCGTGGTTTTCTTTTTTTTAAATTGGTTGTGCTTAAGTACGATGGAAAATTCGGGAATATACATGAAATTGCATTAGATTGTAAAATTGGTTTACTAAGAGGATAAATAACATCATTTCCTTTTTCATCTTCATACTTTTTTATTTTAATTATATCATCTGAAGGAAAATGAAGCTCACAAACTACATCTTTTTCAAATCCCTACCTGCTCTTGGAACTTTTTTATTCCAAACATCAATCATATTCTAATATTTTAGTCATAAACAAGCATTTAATATTTTCACAATAGAAAAAAAATTGTATATTTTATATTAAAAAGTGAATTGAAATTGTTGCTGTTAAAGTAATTTATTTTACTATTAGTATCATTTACTATAAGATTAAAATTAACAATGCGGTACATATTTTTATTTATTTTATTTATTTATTCTTCAAGCAGATATTGGAGCCCACTGAACATGTTCGATATCTATTTTAAATTAGGGTAGCAATAATTACCATTGGACATTAGTATATGCTACATGTTATTACTCATAATATTTGACTACTAACTGATTAGTATTTAGAAATATAAAACAATAATACATTAATATTTCAAACTACAATTTGTCTACGAAGGTACCTCAGGTGGATGAAATCTGGATGGATACTTCATAATTATTTTGGTAATTAGAGAAACCAGTATTATACCCAGGAACGAAACATATATTAGGCATTTTATAATGTTTTAAATTTATATTAACAAAATAATAAAAATTAAATGAAAATGTATTCTAGTGTGACGATGTTTCATTAAAATTAAATAATTTTGTTGTCGATACAAAAGAATTAATGCAAGCACCATTTCTTTATATTTTGTATTTATTTGTAATACAAGATTGTTTTCATTACCACCAATTAAACCAATCAAAAAGCAAATTGTGACCAAGGATAGTTCACAAATAATAGAAATTTTTTGTTTTAGTTAAAAAATTATAATTTATTCATATTTTAACAAATACAGTGGTAATTTATTGTGTTTTGCTTAAATCTTGCATACAAAGCTGTGTATTTTTGATTTTCTAGTGGTGAACTAAGCTGGATTAATATTTTCAATCAACTAATAAGCCAAGTGTTTACACCTTATCAATCCACCTTTTAAATACAATAAAATTATACCACCGATCACCGTTTGTGCATTTTCCGTATCCCCGCGTCGTCTCCGTCGTCTTGTCTGAATTTATTGGGTCCAAGCCCTGAGGGCAGTGTTGCCAGACGTACGGTTTGGACTGTAGGTACTCATAGGTTAATTTGGTCATTGTACTGTGTATTGTAATACATTGAATACCGTACGGAAATTTACGGTAATTACAAGTACCTGAATTTTTGTTTTTGTGTCTAAGGTCCATAGGTATTAGACCTAACCATAGATAATACATACCGTCTATGTTTTTTTACTGATAATGAATATTATTAACATTTTTTAATTGATAAATCATGGTTTAAAATATAATATTCTATGCATAATATGATAATAAATCAACATTTCCCGCATCAATTTAAAAATATTATAATTATTATTTATTGTAAATAATTATAGGTCCAAATGTTATACTATGTTTGTTTTTTTGTATTAGTTGAATTGCAAATCATATAAAATTATTTGTAATGGTATAAATATTACATATAATAATATAGTACCAAAATGTATTATTAATATTGGAAACCCAGTATTTATATTTTAAAGGACAAAGGTACATTTTATTTATCTGTAGAAGGCATAGGCGTAATCTGGGGTAAAATCTTGGGGGGGCAGTTTATGGTACAACCAAAATTATAAAAGGTAGGTTGGAAAATGGTGGCTTTTCTTCTCCCAATAAATAAATAAATCAGTAAGTATTATATTTATTAGTTACTAGTTAGTAATAGACAACGTTAAAATATTATAAATGAATAAACAACAATATAATTTAGTAATTTTATCTCAATACAAGCCGTCGACCACGAATTGGTGCACCTTCGTCAAATTCATTTATTACTTGATCAAAATCAACTTCTCTATCTCTTTCAATGTATAGAGTAGCGATACTACTCAGTCTTGTTTGGCCCATAGTAAGCCGTAGATATGTTTTTAGTTTCTTCAACGAAGAGAAACTTCTTTCATTTGAAGCTGTGTTTGTAGGTATTGACAAAAATATAGTTAAACATTTGCTATAATTTTCAAATCCACCTTTCAAATTATTTTTATTGAAAAAATCAATTCTATTTTCCAATGAATCTTTTATTTCACTGTTTTTTAACATTTTATTTAAAATAGACAGCTCTCCTTTTAATTCTACTTCGGTTAAACTGTATGTTGTACATACTCTTTTAATAACGTCATTCGATGGGTTTTCTTCACATAGACATCATATAATGCTTGTAGGATATCAAGATCATTTTCAGAAAAACGATTTGATATATCGTTGATTAATAAATCTAAAAGAGGGAAGAAAAAGTTAATTTTAAAATAGTGTTGAACATCTTGGTATACTGCTTGTTTGGCACCTCCACCGTGTCTATTTGGAACTTTGGACATTCTAGGAATCTTAGGAGGATCTAATTTATTTTGATCACAAACAGTTTTTGAAAGTATCCATAATTCATTAAATTTTGAATCACACCTATAATCCTTTAAAGACTCAATTGTATGCATAGCCATATCTTTAACAGTTGCATAGTTATTTTTTGGTGACTGTAAATATAAATTTAATACATTAGTCAAACCTAAAATTTCCCTAAGAACATGGAGACAAAATATAAACTCAAAGTTCTTGACACATCGTGAAAGTGAAGCTGCATCAGAACCAGAATGTGTATCTATGCTTTCTATTTCCAAAAGAGTTTGAAATATAGTCTACAGATTTTCAAGAACAGATTTTATAGCTTCAATTCTACAATTCCAACGAGTATCACTGAGTGATTTTAATGTTTTTTTTTTTTATGTTTTTTAAATCTTCTTGCACTTTTTGATTGTCAATATTTGAATGATCTGGAATTGTTTTATTTTCTGCATTTGATTCTTGTACTTTTTTGAAAATAGCATATCTTTTTGAAGATGCCTTTATAAAATTATGAAGAGTTGATAAAGTTCCAAAAGTATTTCTTACCATTGGTACAGACTTAGCTAAATCAACTAAACATAGATTGAGTATATGTGCATAACAATGCACATATAGTGCTAATGGATTTTCTTCTTTTATTCTACTTTGCACACCACTGTAGGATCCTCTCATCGACGCAGCACCATCATAGCATTGACCTCTAACATTATTTAAATCTATTCCATAAGAATTTAATACATTTTTAATTAGATTAGTTAAAGCTAACCCATCAGTTGTATTTGTTTTAAAAAAACCTAAAAATACTTCATGTGGGACAAAATGTTGATCAACGTATCGGATATAAATAGAAACTTGTTCATGATAACTCAAATCTTGAGTTTCATCCACCAAAATACTGTAAAAGCCATTACTTTGAATATCTTTTATGATGGATTTTTAATGCTATCTGCCATATATTTTAAAAATAAATTTTGGTATTCAGGATTTGTATAGGTAAATGACATTTCTTTTTCGATATAATATTTATGAATAATTGCATTATCGTGTGCTCTCAATTTTAAAAGTTCGAGAAAATTTCCACAATTTGTTGACATTTCTGTTTCATTGTGTCCTCTCATTGCTATACCTTGTCTTGCACAAAACAAAAGGGTTTTTAATAGACATCTAATATATTCTCGGTTCTGAGTTACAGAATTCTTATGTGCTAAATTAAATTCAGAAATCACTGATCCATTCTTTTTAGAAAACGTATAACTTGACAATTTGCATGTAGACTCTTTGTGTGCATTACATTTTTGGTGTTGAGTAAATTTCTCTATTCCTTTCTTCCAATTTTTAAAACCAACATTAGTGAAAGTCTTTTCTGCATTTTTCGATGGAAATACTCTACAATTGAAACAAAAAGCTGCTTGTAAATGCTCACTGAACTCAATCCATGGGAATTGGCTATACCATTCAGTTCTAAATAATCTACCATTTATCTTGATAAATTCAACATCTATTGGTTGGTAAGGACCATAATTTTCAATAAATAATGTAAATGCTGTTGATGTTTTACTAGCAGGATCACGCACTGGTATATTATTAGCCATACAATTACCATCTATTTAAAATAACAATAATAATAATAATAATAATATAAGATAATTCTTGTTTCTGAGGTTAGTAATGTATAATATTAATTGAATATTTATAATGTTAAAATTATTAAATTTAAAATAATAATAAATAAGCAGCAATCTACTTTCTATATATCCTTAAACCCTTAGTAATTAATTTACATGCAAAACTAATTAATATATTATTAACTGTTATATAAATATTTATATAATATACAATATACCTATATAATTAATTGTTTTTAATTTGTATTAACTTACTTTATTAACTTGATTTATTTGATCAATGATTAATGAATAATTATAATTAATTAACACATAAATCATAGACAACAATTAACACAATACACAAACATAGAGTTTTTGGGACTAACTAATAAACAAAAACATCAAATTATCTGAGATTATTAGTATTATTTTTAACTGTACCAAACATCCATAAAATTCATAAATATTTAAATGTTAAAATAATACACTTTTGAATAACATAAATTAATATCAAATATTAACAAGGTACCTACCTTCTAAAATATTGTTAATTTCTTGAGAATTTGATACTTCTGTCAATGTATTTTTCTGACTGGTATGATCTAAAAACAAGATAATATAATAGGTATTAGGCATAATATTATTTAATTTATAATTTATATAATTTAATTATATTGAATACCTTCTAAAATATTATTTATTTCTTGAGAAACTGATGTAGTGGCTATTGGTACACTTGTTTGATTGGTCTGATCTAAAAAAAAA
This sequence comes from Macrosiphum euphorbiae, assembly GCA_949089665.1. Classification (NCBI taxonomy): domain Eukaryota; kingdom Metazoa; phylum Arthropoda; class Insecta; order Hemiptera; family Aphididae; genus Macrosiphum; species Macrosiphum euphorbiae. The sequence continues at coordinate 16,339 of CARXXK010001102.1, forward strand.
TGTTTATAACACAAATAAAAAATGATAAAATAATAATAACTTGACATTTTGACTTACCATTATTACCTGATACTTTTATAAAAAAGTCACCAATGGTTTTTCTTTTCATATTTGTAAAAATTAAAAACACAATAACAAATATTAAATAACAATTGTATACTTATTTCAATATTTGTATATCAATTATCAAATCAAACAACTAATTCGACAACATTAGAACAATTCTTCCAAAATCCAAAATAAAACAATATAATGATAAGCACTGTCTGAAAAATGATAAGAGTGTTTTATGGCGGTTACCACTCTTACTCTGTTTACTGTGGCAATGCGGCATAGACCTGAGGTTAGATCTTTGCAATGTGGGCATAAGTAATTTACAATTTTTTTTCTTATATTGGCGTCACTGCTGGATCACTAGTATGGTTTAAACATCCTTATCATTTTTAACTATTTTGGAAAATTTGGCCCCAAATAAAAATTTAAATTAAACTTATGACAGGGGGGACAAAAAGACACTATTGCCCCCTCAATGAAATATCCGGGGGGCAGTTGCCCCCCCCCCCCCCCTTGCCCCCCCAGATTACGCCTATGGTAGAAGGTACTTTTTATTAAGACTGTGGGTATAATTCCTAATATTGAAGTGTAACGTGTATTATTATTCAAGTAGCCTACTGCTGTCTGGTTCAATTAAATTTGAAGAATTTTGAAATTATAGTAGTTATGTCTGACATTAAGGATACTCCGGAGGCTTGTGAATTTTTAATAAAGGTCGATTCCCATTAGTTTTATATTTGTACTTAATGTCATGCATTGGTACCTAGCATCGGATTTTTATGTGAATTGATCAGTTGAATTATATTGAATAAATAATACATTACACATTTTAATATTACAGAATTGATCTGATGATCAGGGGCCTTCCACTCCAAAAACAAAGAGGACAATGAGAAACGAACTCAATAACGACGAGAAACCTAAGCACAGACAGCAAAAATACCGTTATGAGTGGGAGAGTATATGAGTTGTTTAAAGGTTGGCTTAAAACCTGAGAAAAACAATTCTTAGGCCTCGTGTACATTGGTGAGCGGCGACGACTTATCGTTGGCGATAATTAGCGGCGAGCGGCAGAGTGTGTATATTGGCTCATCCAAGAGCGGCGAGCGTAAAATATAAATGCATTTCGTATTTTAGAGTCATTCCGATTTTATACTCCAATTTATAATCATGTCGGTAAATCGTCTGTCAATTTTGTTAGATAACCCAATTTTACGAAATAAAATTTTGAAAAAAAAAAGGGTTGGTATTCATCCCATTAGTCGTCGCAGATTAGTGTATGGTGAGTATCACCATTTATATTCTGATTTGCGAAAATCACCGATTACATTTTTTGAGTATTTACGGATGTCAGTTCATACTTACGATTTTATATTGAGCAAAATAAATCATCGTATAAGAAAGAAGATTACTAACTTCAAGAAACCAATATCTCCTGCTGAAAGGTTATATGTAACTATAAGGTAGGTGAATAAATGTTTTTAAATACATATGTTCTAAATAATATATTATTAAGAAATTATAAGAACAACTTTATTTAAAATAAATGTAATCATATAAAATGTATTACCTAGTTATAATAATATATAGAATGTATACAATATATTATATAGGTACGTAAAAATGATTAAATTATTATAACTTTTATAATAATATAATTAATTTTACTAAAAATTAAAAAAAAATCAATGAAAATAAAATTGACATAATAACTGTAACAAAACATGTTAATAAGCCAATGGTCCCGTTATCGAGGCTTAATTTTTTTTTTCAATAAAAAAAAAATAAATAAAAACATGTTAATTATTTTTGATTAAATAATTAAAACATAAAATAAAATGTAATATTTTGATATCCTGCAGCAAATTTTAAAATAATAAATACAATATTTAAATCATAATTTTATATTAATACATACAATTTATTATACGTATATATTTTTACTATAAGATTTTTGGTAACTGATACTTAAAATGACTGCTGATGAAGATTAAAAAAATCTTGGCTGAACTGATTATTAACCAATAAAACATCACTAGCCTGTTGTATACCTGCAATCCTTGGTGTATTGTCACCATTATTGGACATACTCCACAGTCCACTGGGATTGTCCTACAGTTGATTGGAGAGTACTTACTTGGTATGGTCGGTAAATTTTTTGTACACACGGCTGATTTAGAGGATCACTCTGAATGTCTTGAATAGACTCAAGTTGTGAGCGGTTTTCCTATGTCTTTTTTTTCTATAAGCGTTCAAAACTACATTTTGAATTGGATTCATGATTTCGAGTTTTTCTAAAGGATCAAATTCTTTTATGTAAGGCAGCAGGACACTCAAAAGAAATTGAGCGTCTGGGACCTCTTTTTTTATTTTCCTGTGTGTAAGTTCTGAACATGATTAACATGATATACCTTTAATATATAATTAAAACCGTGGTTGTGGCTAATACAGAATACAACTCGCTAGTATCAAATTGTAAATATGGAGATACTGTGTTTTCAGTTACTATATAAAATGTCTTGAAAATGTCACTTACTGCTTATTTGCTACTTATCGGGATTTAATATACTTTTGCTTCTAGTTTCACAAAAATTATGGACTTACTGTTTATTTTCTTAATGCCAATTACTCATTTTCAATGTTAAATATTGGATGTACAACTTTTTTACTGCGAAAAATGGTAAATACTACATTGTTAACCCCCAGGTAGCAATATCTCAATTATTGACCAACATGGGAGATATTGCTTATTACAGCAGAATGCATACTACACTATTTAAAAAAAATATTCGCCTACATTTGGTTAGTTGTCATTGCTCTTTTACGCCACTTATTCAATTAATAGATATTTACAGCATAATTTTACCATTTTCTAATTGTTATAGCACGAGCCTACAAACAACTTAGACATTGAATCAATTGTGCGTTAGCTGAAGCAATAAATGATAAACAATAATATGGATATCAATGCTATTGATGCGTTAGTCAAAGTGATTAATGATTACAAAGGAGATCAGTGATATTAGATGGAATGTAATATAAATACTAATAAATGTTTTTTTATAACAGAAATATTGTGAACCACTATTTGGAGGAGCGTGGATTGTAATATGTTTGCTATCGATGGCACCTAAACAATTGGAGATATTTCAACACGTCCAAAACTCTGATGTGATTTCTTTGAATTTTTGTTCAGTTGGGACGGACATGACTTCTGGAATTACAATTGCATAACATATTTCATAACATACATAATGATTTGGTATACAGTATAAAGCCCTAAACGATAGCTGAACGAAATATCTCCGGTTGCTAAGTATCTGTTATTAAAAAAAATATATATTATTAAGAACAATAGAGTGTGGAGTGGTATAGAAATAATGTATGCAATTTTAAAAGATTTTTAGATTTTGAGCGGAGCGAATTTTTATTTTATTATTTAATTTTCAATCTTGTTCATCCAACGCTGATGTGTCGTATCCATCGGCGCAATTTCAACTTTTGACTTGGGGGGGGGGGGGGCTGAATATATTAAATGCAAGCAGACCATTGCAATATAGCATATTATTATAAATTGTATGTTTTAAGTTTTTTTTTTTTGGGGGGGGGGCTACGGCTAAGTTTGGAGGGGCTTACACCCCCAAACCCCTCACCAATATGCGCCTATGGCCGTACCGTCATTTATTGTGTGGCAAAAATATTATTTTCTTTTCTACAACTACACATTCATAATATTATACCATTATACCAACAACATCATCCCGGAGCATGGACCACCCTATTAAATATCCGATGGTTTCGTGAGTGAGCTGTCAGCCACTCATTTTGTATTATTTATATATATAAACATTATACTCCTGCTGGTCGCGACCACCCCTAACAAGTGTGTACAATATATTAAGTACGAATAGTTCAAAATAATACATATTGTACTTAGTCAACCCTCATGATCGATAACTTATCAACGCCGAGCAACTCCCGCGATCTGTGATCAACTACCATTACAGTGTTTATTAATTATAAAGATGTAAATAATATAATATTTAGGTGTTCATGAGTATATAATATCATATCACAAAAATCCCTTCGTAAACTATGTGTAAAAATGGCTAAGTAAAAAAAATATAAGATCTTTAAGCACTATAAAGATGTGATATCATTGTAACGTCCAAATAATATACAATACTATATTATTGTGGTCCGTTTCATCTCTAAATATATTAGACAGCATAGAAGCTTAAGTTAGGAATCAACGGATAAATTAAATATGTAAATCACGATTATAAATCTTATTAAAATACGCTGTAGGAACACAACAAGGGGGCGAAGCAACCATGGGAGAGTGTCACGAATATAATGGACCATCTCACATGAATAGGTTATGAAAGTAGTCGCGGGCCAACAATATACAAACAGGTCCATATACAATAACGGGGCTGGCGATCAACTAGCAGGTTGCCGAGCACAATCATATTTAGACGCATTGTCCAAATGCAATACCGGATACTATGAATAATAGATATAAACTATTGATTGCATATTCATAGAATGACTAAATGTGGCGCATTTGACCATTTTTTGTTTATATTATCAGAATGATAGACTATTCAAAAATAAGATATGAATATTCTATTTGAAAAAGATGAATATTCATTTCATAAGGTATGAACATTTTGGTGCTGGTTAGGATATATGAATAATATTACGCATCACATATATATATGCATACATGTAACATGTATATGTTACCGTAAATGCCCGATCACTAGGTAAACCTAGGTTTTACTAGTTAATGCTAGGTTTTACTGTTTGTACTCAGTAAATGCTGAAATTCTAAATTTTATTCGGGCTTTTACTAAACATGTTGTGTACATCCTAGGATATACAAATTGACTTAGTAAAAGCTGATCAATACACGACACATAACATTTAAGCTGCGTAAAAATTATAATTATATATTATTAAAACAAACTACTGACAGTTATTTAAATTCTTTATACAAAATAAAAATGCATCTTAAGTTGTAATCACACCTCAAACATTTTTGCTTGCAACGATTAATAACAATTATTTTGCGAAGATAAATTTACGACTTCAATGTGTTGCAGGGACTTGCATTTTATCGGGTTTAAGATTAATATTATACAACTTATATCATGATATAACTTAGTAATAGCTGACTGATATCAATTGATTGGTGGCACTAATGGATACTCTATCGCTTAGATATGGTTTTATTAGGTACATGTTCAGTCTATTTGGGTTTTTAAATTTATTTCAATATCCGATGTTCCAAATACAACAATAACAAACATACGCCAAGCTGTTGCTCAACTTTCACTATCAGGCGGGCAAGGATTTTTGAGGTGTGATTGCCAGAAAAAATGTACAACTAAAAAATGCAAATGCCGCCAGTCAAATGTATTATGTAATAGCAGGTGCCATAATAGTACATGTGCAAATAAATAAAAATTTTAAATAATTATTTCTAACTACCCACCAATTTTACTAATTTTTATGAAGAAAAAAAAATTTTTTATTAATTTTTAATGATTCTGTTTTTAAATGATTTTTATTTTGTATAAAGAATTTAAATAACTGTCAGTAGTTTGTTTTAATACTATATAATTATAATTTTTACGCAGCTTAAATGTTATGTGTCATGTATTGATCTGCTTTTACTAAGTCAATTTGTATATCCTAGGATGTACACAACGTGTTTAGTAAAAGCCCGAATAAAATTTAGAATTTCAGCATTTACTGAGTACAAACAGTAAAACCTAGCATTAACTAGTAAAACCTAGGTTTACCTAGTGATCGGGCATTTACGGTAACATATATACAATATACATGGTATCTAAATGCTAACGGATGACACTTGTAATTGTAATGTAAAATAATGGGAGATGATTCTCAGAACGACTAAGCGTGAGAATGTATAGATAATAAATTAAAGTCCTAGATAAACCAGTTGACAGGGGGTAGGTAGGAAAGCAAGAGAGCCTTATAAAAATAGACCTGAAGTGGCATGTGTTCAGACGTGTACCTGCAAGTATCTTCAAGCCAGTTAGCACAATAAACTGTCATTTTAGACTTAGAATAGTTTTGCAGACTTATACTTTTAATAAAAACACTTAAACTTCAACAAGTCTATATTTTGTTCAACAATCCTAAGTCAAACCACACCTCAAAGGTCTAGTTGCAACCGGTAGCCAACAGAATCAAGGCGATTGCCAGATTACAACATCATGAATAAATGCTAAGTATATTGAATTTAAGTAAACTTATTGTGTTTCAATAATGTATTTATCGGCGAAAAATTATTTCTTAAAAGAATCAATATTTTATGAACAAAATAAATAAATGGCGAAGAACTATTGAAATATCACTTATTACTATTTTAAAAATATTATTATTAATATTTATATGCATACTATTCTAAATAATTCCTCGCCAAGTAAATGCATAATTGAAACACAATAAGTTTACTTAAGCTCAATATACTTAGCATTTATTCATGATATCACATCTTTATAGTGCTTAAAGATATTATATTTTTTTTTACTTAGGCAATTTTACACGTGTTTACACAAAGTTGAGATATCACTAATTTTTATCATCAATGCAAATAATAATAATGTATATATATTTTTATAAGTATATTATATTATATATAGTATATTGTATAAAGTACGGACAACAATATTGTTGAGTAAATATTGAGTATTTACAAAATGATCTAGGTATGAGAACGGTAATTTTGTCATATTTTCCCCGATGACCAGATAACAAATATTGGCAACGCTGTTGCTATGACGACGACGACTACTGTGATTCTGAATTAATATAAATTTCCATTAAAAATCCACAGTTTTTCATTTATAACTTAATTACTAGGGCGCGGATTTTTATGTAATAAAAACCACAAAATAATAATATCCCATTTCTATGACATTATCCAAAACAGATTCCCTACCCACTCTCAAATCTACACTGACGCTTCAAAATCTAGTCATGGAGTTGGTTTCTCAATGGCGCACAATCAAACAATCATTCAACACAAACATATTTACCTCTGAAAACTTTACAATTCTTGAAGCAATAAAATTAGCAAACTCACTTCCAGCAAACAATTTTGATTATAAGTGATTCTCTCAGCGTCCTAACAACCCTAAAAAACCCGTGGTCAAAAACGAAATCACCCAAACAAATATTGACTTCATGTAGGTACCTTTCCACGTTGGCATAAAAGGAAACGAAATGGCCGACGAAGCAGCCTCCTTAGCTAGTCAAAACGTACACGACATCACCATTGTAAAATATCTTCCAACAAAATTTTTATATCAATTAGACACTAAACCCTCAAGTCATGGCAACACATCTGGGATTCCATCCCCCCAACAAACAAACTAAAGCACATAAAAAGTTCTATTAAACAATGGTATACTCCCCTGAACCTCAGCCAACTCCAAAATATTGCCATCACTCGCATTAGAATCGGCCACACGTTTCTAACACACTCCTTCCTTATCAGTAAAGACCAACCCCCTATATGCAACACATGCCAAACTCGCATCACTATAAAACATATTTTCGAAGAATGCCCAGTATCGCACACTCCTCAACCTTCCTCCTAACATCAAAGAAGCCCTCAATGAAGAATCTACCCAAAAATTAATAAAATATAAATCAAGCTCATATACAAATGTAAACTTAATTATGTAGACTTTAATTAAATAACTTATTTTTAACCTATAATTACTGTAATTTAATCTAATATTGTAATTTATTTTTTATTTTTTTGTTTTGTCAATTTCGGCTAATAACAATAGCAGTTGAAGCCTGTAAACCTTTAAATAAAAAAATAAAAAAAAAATTTCAGTTATTAGTCCTTGGCTTTATACCCTTGGATCATATAAAGAGTATTTCATATAGAACGCAGTTTTTAATTTTGCTATAAATCAATTTTATTTTATAAGAAATACATTATTAATGGTTTACATTATTTCACTATGACTTGAGGTTTAAGTGTGAAATACGATATCGTGCATATGAGACCCCCTTCTCTCTCGACATGCAGTGACTCTGTCCATGAAATTACAAATTACGTTTTCACAGACTTTCCCATCGATTTCACTGATAACTCATTAAACTTCTTGCTTAAGATCCAATAAAGTTCGCCGTTTGTTTGCATAAACCAGTGATTTAATGTAGCCCCAAAGGAAGAAGTCACATGGAGTTAAATCACATGACCTTGGTGGCCACTGCTGATTGCCACGAATGGAAATGAGTCGGCCGTCAAATTGTTCACAAAGCAATGAAATTGTAGTCCCAGAAATGCGACAGGTAGTACCGTCTTTCTGGAACCACATTTCTTCTGTGTCCATGTCATCCAGAATAGGCCAAAGAAAATTGGAAATCATGCTTCGATAAATATCTCCATTCATTGTTTCTGCATTTTCAGGTTTATCTTCAAAAAACATACTTTCAATTTACTTTCATTGTATAATTAGTTTGTAACTGCAATCTTTTAAAAATGACTAAACAAAAACAAAGCTATTGTTAAATATTAGCCCATAATATTTACCAAATTAAATTTTTTATTTAGAATTAATCAGGAGTTACATGAGACAAAATTGAAACTTCTAGAGGCTAATGGTTTGAATAAATCTCTTAATGAGAAGTATGTTTCTGAAGCTAATAATTTATTGAAGAGTGAAATAGAAACATTATAGAAACAAAACATTGGATTGAAAACTGATTTTGAGAGTAAAATACATTGTAGTTCTTCACTAAAACACAAAGTTTGCTGTTGGGGTACATTTGAACATAGCATATTGGGATAATTTTGAACATCATAATATAGGTAAATTTTTTTATTTTTTAGTTGATATGGTTAGAAATTATGTAAACAAAATTAAAAGAGATGAAAAGGAAATGGAAGATAATATACAAGCTGCCATACAGGTATATAAAGAAGGAAATATTGGGTACCGTGATGCTGCCCAGCAATTTGGAATGAGGCATACAACTCTTTTTTTATCGAATTAAAAAGCTGAAAAATATAGATGGTATAAGACAAAACAGTCTTGATGAAAATCGTTTTAACTCCAAGTATACTGTTTAAATATTTAGTAAAGAACAAGAAGATATGTTAGTGAAATACATCATTTTAAGGTGTTCTCAAATAAATTATGGCATGACTTTGGTTCAGATTAGGAAACTAGCTTATGACTATGCAGTAAAAGTAACATTAACGATTTCAGATTCTTGGAAACTAAATGCAGGCAATGATTGGCTTTATTGTTTTATGAAACGCCACCCTAGTTTATCAAGAATAAAACCAGAAAAAAACAAGTCTCTAGCTACTTCTTTTAACAAAACTAATGTTACATTTTTTTTTTTTGATTTATATGAGAAAGCATTGAAAAAGTATCCTGTAACACCAGATAGAATTTATAATATCGATGAAATAGGTGTAAGTACAGTAGTTGATCCACCTAATGTTGTGGCTCAGAAAGGTGTCCGACAAGTTGGACAAAATGTCTCTACAGAACCTAGTCAAATGATAACAGCATGCATGACTATAATGCTGTTGGTCAATCATTGCCACCAGTTTTCATATTCCCTAGGGTAAGAATGAGTGATCTTCTTATGATTTTAGCTCCTGAGGGAAGCTTAGGTCTTCCTAATTCAACACAAAGTGCTTGGATAAATTCAGTACTTTTTGTTAAAGTGCTCGAACATAATAAAAATCATATTAGGTGTACTAAAGAAGACAAAATATTACTTTTAATGGACAACCATGAGTCTCATTGTTCACTTGAGGCTGTTACTTATGCAAAAGAAAATGGTATTATGTTGGTAAATTTTCCTCCTCACTGTACACATACCTAAGTTACAACCACTTGATGTAGGAGGAGTATTTGCTAACGTTTACATTTAGTAAATAATTCAAATGCTAAACTCTTATATTGTACTTATATTATTGTTTCTCCGCCCCTGTAAGTATATGTATAATTAATAATAAAAAAAAAAATAATTATTAATTATTGTTGTTTTTACTTTTAGCCAATATTTGAAAAAAGTTATCCAGTCGTAAATAGAAGTTTCATGTTTACGGATATCGATTTCTATCCGTACGACATAAACTGGTCGGACTGGGAAGATCTACACAACGATGATACACTTAAATAAAAAGCTTCTAGGTAAGGGAAATACAGCACATACACAACTGGAAACCGTTCTTTCTTTCAAACAACATCTTTAGCTTTATTCAGAAAATATTGACAGCAGAAATCATGATCATTTTGAATATTTGAAAGAGTACACGGAATCCTCAGGTTGTATTATTGATTCGGAGTATTTTAAATCGACCATTCAATCCATGAAAAATTCGTTTAGTAAACGATTTGAAGATTTTCGAAAATATAAATCCACGTTAAAGTTCTTGACGTCACCACTCACAGCGGAGACTGGACCAATTCATTTTCCATCGTTTCCAACTGTCGACAAAAACTATTTCCATTGTAATTAATAGGACTAAAAACTAAAGATCTTTGGTCTTCAAAATTTGAGAATTTGTAAACGGAAATTGAAAATCTGGAAAGGGAAAAAGGAGTTTTAGCACGAACCATAAATGGACGGAACTCGCTAAATTTCAAAAAGAAGAGCAAGTTATATTTGACGTATGGAACAGTCTTCCTGAAAGTTTCGGCCAATTAAAAATGGTCGCTTTCGGAATTTTGACCATTTTTGGATCTTCTTACATTTGTGAACAAACCATTTTCAAATATGAACTTTATTAAGAATACATTAAGGAATCAACTGAATGATATCAGCCTTAATGCTTGTTTTTCATGTAGTTGAAAACTGCAGATTACTCCAGAATTGAATAAGCTGTCCGGAGAAATTCAGTGTCAAATATACCACTAATATTAAGTAGATACTTTTTTTTTGTGCGTTATTGTGTTTAATTTAATAATATTATATTTGTATAAACAATAATAATAAGAATAATGAATTAATGAAATACTCAAAGTTTTTCTATATTTTCTAAATTTAAGACGTATTATTATTGTTTTTATGGCCTACAAAAAAAAAAAAAAAAATAGGTTCAAACCTGTACGGCTCCCTGGATATCATAATTTGTAATTTTGGAAAAATTGGCTCTTTCCAGGTTCCCGACCACTAGTATAAGCTATAGGTAATTTCAATAAAGCTTGGCATCAACGAATTGTTATAGAATCAACAGACAACGAGAGCATTTTAATTGTTTATTATCCGTTTAAAAGTAATAAAAACAGGAAAATTGTGGATACTAGTGATACTAGTGAAAATGAAGGTAAATATTTATTACTTCTGTCAAATTATTAACATTATTTGTTTTTAATAACTTTTTTTTTCTCTTTTTTAAGATTCAAGGTGGGTATATAATTTTACCTTGTAGTAAACAAAATGAAATTTGAACACATACCGATGCAATTAATTAGTTGTAATTAAATATTATAATTAATAAGATCATAGACAAACATTATATTTTTTGATTTGCGTCTAAGTGAAAGAGGAACAATGCCAATATAATCTTAAAGTTAATGGAGAGAGTCTCTAGGTAATGGAATATTTGACTAATGTTAAATCCTTTTTAAAAATTTTGTATTGAACATTTATGTATGTCAAGTTTTTGCAGGACCAAATAATAGAGCATAAACCCAGATTGGATCTAACTAAAGATGTATACAAGGTTTTTAAACATAATGGATTTCTAAAATCTTTAGTATTTCTATTAATAAAGCCTAACATCTTTAAAGATTTATTAATTATCATTTTATGATGTGTTTTAAAAGAAAGATCACTTTCAAAATATATACCAAGATCTTTGATTGAATTTACTCTAGTGAGTGGACAAAGTTCAATATTATAGTAAAACAAAATTGGATATTTGTTACGTGTAAATGATATCATATAACATTTATCAATATTTAACTGTAATAAATTTAATTTACTCCATAAATGAAATTTATTAAGATTCAACTGAAGAGAATTAGCATCATTTAAAGAATTAACTGTACAGAACATTTTTGCATCATCCACAAATAATAAAATGTTTATAGAACTATCAAGGACTAGTGGGAGACTAAATTGAATGAGAAATTTGTATTAATAGTTCTCAGTCTTACTTAAATTCTTCATAATATAAATCAACAATACCAGGAAAGAAAAAAGATATTGGCTAACCTAAAATGTAACATTGTAACTGGCAATTGCCAATTTGTAAGCCAAATCATTTTAATTCTTAACGATTTTGTTAAGCAATGGATGAAAGTGATATAAAAATTTTGAAAAAAATGTTTACAAGGTTCTCAACTGTTTTTGTAATACTTTTTATCACCCAGTTAATACATTAATGTAGATGAATACAACAATACCCAAAGTCTTAAAAAAACTAAAAAATTACACTATTTTCAAATAAAATAAAAATGACTGGCCATAGCAGGGGTACCGGCTATAGGTGGCGACTCCACCCTATATCGATTTCGTTTAGTAGATTATTTGCAATTAGCTATAATCAGAAAAAATAAATATCTTAGTAATGTTTTTCTTATTAAAAAAAAATAGTTTCCTTTGGGCAAGTTTGGAGTGCACAACCGGAGCTTCAGAGAATCATACTATAACAAATTTGAATGGGTTGAACATAGTGTTTCTGCAGATGCCATATTTTGTTATGCATCCCGAATTTTATCATATTTATATATACAAAAGTCATATTCTGGTAAACTTGGTAAACGTTTTGACCATCGGAATATATCTGGCTTGTAGTTTGAAAATATAGTGTGCAGTATTGTACTATATACCTATATAGTTAATGAGCTGATATTAAGTGTGTAGTTTTTATCTATCGACCTTTTTGAAGTCTAAATCATAAGTTTCAGTGGGTTTCATTGTTGGATGACTTCCTTCATCTTGTGCTTTTGTACGTTTTTTTGTTTTATACATTTTACCGTCAAGTGTAAACAACAACAATGTTTTTGTGTTTTGTTAACTGTCATTCCGCATTCGACTCTTAAGTCAATCTCCGAGTTTTCAATATTCTAATAGTGCTAGTTACTATTCAATTTACTGTTTTATGTCTTTCTGGTTATGTAAATTTTAAAAATTGTTTTCATTTAAAATATAACAATGCCCAGCTCTAATCTGTGTGGTAGAACCCAAAACGCTAAGAGTAAAGAAAACAAAATTACTTTTCACAGGTGAGTGAGATTTATCAGTATTTTTTAATGAATTGACATATCTTTGTACCTTGGATACAAATGTATTAAGTAGATGATATGGAAGATATTGGTTGTAGTTCAAGCATAACTTAAAATTCTCCTAAGTTATTGGAACCTGAAATTGATGGAGTTGAATGTTTGGAACTAAGTAGTTCTTATGGTAAAATTGCCAATGACAGTGAAAAACATCTCTAATAACACAATATTAATATTTATTTTTTTACTAGATCAATAGAGAATTGTTTGTTGAAGCCAGTGTTGTGGAAGACGATGACACACCCAGGAGACGATTTCTTAAACGAGGCATTTCTGTCTTATCCCATGACACCGATTTAAAATCAAAAAATATTAAAATTTTGAACTAAACAATCCGTCATCAAAGGAAAAAAAATTGTATCTTTAAAATGCATTATTTCAAGCCTTAAAGATAACAACTTGATAAATGAAGACACATCAACATTTTTATTGGATAGTTTTGGTGAGAATAAACATTTAATTTCAAGGCTTGCTAAGAAAAATGCTGGAATAACGCCTACTAGAAAATATTGCCCAGAACTCCGTAGATTTGCTATTTCCTTGCATTTTTGTTCCGTGTTTGCTTACAACTTTGGCAGGAAAGAATTTAATACGATTCTTCCACATCCTCGGACGCTTGGTAAATGGTATTCTAATATCAATTGTGAACCAGGGTTTACAACAGAAGCTTTGAACACTCTTGCCTTAAAATGTACTTAATACTTTAAAACCTGTATATTGTGCACTAGTAATGGATGAAACGGCTGTAAGGCAGCATGTAGAATGGGATGGAACAAATTACCATGGCTATTTAAATGTTGGCGAATATATATGCAATGAAACTATGGAAATAGCTAAAGAGGCCTTAGTTTTTTTAGAAGTTGCTATAAATGAAGCATGGCAAATTTCTGTCGGTTATTTTTTAATAAATCACATTAATAGTTCTCAGAAATCAGAATTAGTTAGTCGTTGTATAGATCTTCTAACTAAAACTGGAGTAACAATTTTCTCTCTTACGTTTGATGGATGCCCAACCAACATAAATATGGTCAAAATTCTTGGTTGTGGTTTGGATGCAGACAACTTCAATACAAGTTTCAAAGTTGATGGCGTTGCCAACACCATATCCATAATTCCAGATCCTGCCCATATGGTAAGATTAATAAGGAATGCTTTTGGAGAAAAACGACAATTTATTGACATGGATGGGAGCGTCATTGATTTTGAATATATCAATAAACTGTTAATCTTGCAAGAAGACGAAGGTTGTCATCTAGCAAATTAGCTTAAAAAGCAGCATGTATTTTACTCGAGGCAAAAAATGAATTTAAAGCTAGCTACCCAACTTCTAAGTCGATCTGTATCTGAAGCTCTTACGTTTTGTAGAGATAAATTAAACTAAAAACTAAAATATAACCAAATAACTCATGTACTTATTTTAAAATCTGCAAGGAAAACTGGTTTCTTAGGATTTCTTATTTGTTTTGAATCTCTAAATGAATTATACAATAATTATTTGATGCCCGATTTAATTGATTATATTTGCTTTTATAAACTTAGCCAGGATCATATTGCACTTTTTTTTGGTACAATCCGGTCTCATGGTGACCACAATGATAATCCTACAGCTCGTCAATTTAGATCTTGGTTTAGATTTTGGTTTGAGTGTAGGTATCTCAGTTTCAGTGTACCTACCTCAGTTCATTGACAATTCGTAGTCAGCTTTGTGAAATAATTCGACATAGGGAGGCAACTGAATGTCTCGGATTGGATTATTTGATATATTTTCTGCCATCTGAAAAAACCAGTCTCTGAGATTTTCGTCTAATTCAATTGAGTAGTTTTTGAGTATATAAGCTAACCACATACATATTTGGTTTTAAGGCATAAATTCTTTATTTGAGGTCATATGCGTGACAATTTGATGCATGCTTGTACCTGATCTGCCTGAGTAACCATTTATATACAAAAAAAAAAAATAAATAAATTACTAATTAACAATTTCTACTATTACTATTATAATCTGCAACCCCACCAATTATTTATAAATAAAAAAAAGTTGCAATTTCCACCTTTAATCTCAAGTTCCTTTGACCACCTCGGGACATCCTTTCTTATTGCACAAATAGATCATTTATAGAGGAACCACTATTCCATATTTCAAGTTTGCAAGTTTTGAATTTTTTGAGATGTTGCGATGAATGGGTGAGTGAGTGAGTGTCGAGTGAGTGGTATTTGGCTTATAAATATACTGATTATAAAAAAATTATGAGGTCTAATTTTTTTTTGTTTTCATAATTTGAAATAATATACAGTTCCTTAATATAGAAATTACCTACAATCTACATTGATAATTATCACATTTAAGTCTTCGATTTTTATTTCTTAGTTCTTATACCAAATGTTAATGTAAATAGGTGCTCTGCTGTACAGTAGGTTACGAGTGGGTCACTGTAGAATGGATGGTATTAAATTTGAATTCAATGATATAATATCATTGTATAAGAAAAACGATTCTGAGACGATATGTCAGACTAGGTATAAGACACATTATATACTTATCTATGATATTAAAAAAAAATTGACCCATAATAGATACCTATAATAAAGTCCAAATTAATCATAT
Source organism: Macrosiphum euphorbiae (assembly GCA_949089665.1). Classification (NCBI taxonomy): domain Eukaryota; kingdom Metazoa; phylum Arthropoda; class Insecta; order Hemiptera; family Aphididae; genus Macrosiphum; species Macrosiphum euphorbiae. Next base: position 32,305 of record CARXXK010001102.1, read on the forward strand.
CACAATATCCATTAGGTACTTATAATTTTTGAACTTTAAATGCTTATAAAAAAAACTGTGACTGATTTTGCTTAAAAATTCCTGTTTTTCTTTAATTTTTCTTTTGTTTTTCTCGGCGCTTTTTAAAATTACTGTGAATTTTAAATTTTGACTACCCCAAGGCATATTCACTTTCCAATCGATCGATAAAAAAAAAAACACACACATCATTGTAAAATCGTAACTTGGTAAACGTTTTGACCGTCGGAATATATCTGGCTTGTAGTTTGAAAATATAGTGTGCAGTATTATACTATATACCTATATAGGTAATCAGCTGATATTGAGTTTGTGGTTTTTATCTATCGACCTTTTTGTAGTCTAAATCATAAGTTTCAGTGGGTTTCATTGCTGGATGACTTCCCTCATATTATTGTGCTTCATGTGTTGTTTTTTATTATTATGTATAATATGCTTACATCAGTCATATTTTTTACTTATTGTGTTAACAAATACAGATTGTACATTTTCCGAATAGTTATATAAAAAAAAGGTGCTCTGCTGTACAGTAGATTACAAGTGGGTCACTGTATAATGGATGGTATTAAATTTGAATTCAATGATATAATATCATTGTATAAGAAAAACGATTCTGAGTTAGTCAGCTTATGATGATACGAAATATATTTGATGATACTATAGTGAATAAAGTAATTTATATACATCCTATTTACGTAAAATCTTGTTTTGAATTTTCAATCATTAGCTATAAAAGTTGAACATTTTATAAATTTTTAACTACAAAATTATTATTAAATTTTAAATGTGATAAATTTTGTCAAAATTTGAACTTTGAATGCTTATAAAAAAAATTGTGCCTATGTACTTTTAACATTTTTCAAGTGTTATTGTAACAATATATCAGGAGCTTTGGATTAAATTTTCACGCTTTTTTACCCAACAAATAAAATTGTATTGATATTTACAGAAAAAAAATCTGAAAATGACCGTAAACAGCTCAAAAAGAGTCAAAATTATATTATGGTTTATAGGAAATGCTAATATAAACATTCAGTAAAATTGTCAAGTATCTACAATCATTCGTTTTTTAATTACAATAAAATAAGAAAATCGTTACATGAGAAATCGAGTGAATATCAAATGTTGTAAAAATATGAATTTCAAACAGTTTGTTCATACAGTCCTTGGAACTGAGTTAGAAGCTCCAAATTTTACTAGTTGTAGTATGTTTTAAATTTTATGGTATTAGAGTAATTCTCAATATTTTCTTAAGTCCGGTCATATTTTTGACTCAAACCATCATCGAGTAAATATGTTTTACCATACCTATTTAGTGGTATAATTATTGGTGTAGTTTTCCACTGATTTGTGATTATGTTAAACAAAAGAGGAAGATAGTGTTTGGCTCTTTTTTTCGGCACTTTGTTCGACTCTTCCAGCCAGCTCATCTCATAGTCTTGCTCCCGTTGCAATTCGCGATTGAATCCATCACGCGTGGGCTTCCAACATGAGTAGCTGAGAAAATGGTCAAACGACCAATATTGGCCGCGTCTCCTTCAGTAGCGATGGCGTCAAGCAATTGAATGCACTCGTCTGATCGTAACTTCAACTGATTTAAACGAATGAGATTGAGACGCTCCATTAATATAAAAAAAATATAAATAAATAAATATTATTTTCAACTCCTATAACCCATAGCAACCATTAATAAACAAAAATGTCTATCGTAAATCACCAAATATTCCTATTTGAGCACCTACCGGGGGTGATCAATTCCAGGGCTTGAAACCGATTGAAATAATTTTGGTTTCGGTTTAAATTTTAAATACCGGTTTCTAAATTTTTCGGTTTCGGTTTTCAATATCGGTTTCTAAATTTTTCGGTTTCAGTTTTGAATACCGGTTTCTAAATTTGAAATGTGAACAGTGAACACGGATATTTGAAACAGAATAATGAAAAATTAAATAACAAAATAATATAATGATTATTATGAAATAGTAAAATATACTAAAGTAATAAACGACAAACACGCATACACGGTACGAAAATAATAAATATCCAATATCGGATTGAAATATTATGTTCTAAACAGTGTAGGGGAGACTAGGGAACAATTAAAAATACGGTTATTTTTAAAAATTAAATAATTAGGTATTTAATATTTAAATATTTAATGTTATAATTATAAATTGTCTTCGCTCCCCACACACTGCAGCAGCGGTGATGCCGTGATGGGCGTACGATCACGCACACAATTTAAAGCCCGTTCTATTTTAAGTTTTTTCTGGTATTGTACCTGTATAAATAATTGGTTCTCAGTAATTATATGATTATCTTATTATTTATTGTTGGATCATTATACTATTTAGAATTTAATACTGTTCAATAAAATATGAATAGACATATACGGGCCGTCGCGGTCGTCCGTCAAATAATCTAATGTTGTTGTCAAATGTCAAATGTAATGTGGTGGCCAATAAATAACTATAATATAATAATAAATTATAATAACAACACTATATAATTATTGAGTTATGACTTATAAGTAGAGCGCGGATTTTTATGCACTAAAAAGTATCAAAAAATGCCATATAATATGCAGTGAAAATCATGAAAATATGCAAAAAATATGCAGTAAAAATAATGAAAATATGCAAAAAATATGCAGTAAATATCATGAAATTCATTTTTTTATTTATTTACAATTTACAAATTAAACTTCTTATAACAATTAATTACTTAAATACTAAAATATTAAATACTTATATAAATTTCTCTTTACATTTTTTTAATTTTATTTACTATTAAAATGAATGATCATATGCATTTCAAGTTTTTCTTCAGTGAAGCTATGACGTTTATCAGTTAACATATTTTTAAATACTGAAAACGAACATTCGACGTCAACCGAAGTTGTTGGGGCATATTTGAAGCAACTTATTATTTTCGGGTCTTGATAAACATCTTCTAGCTGAACGTTTTCGCCTGATAGTACTGCATTTATTTTTCGTAGAATTTCTAGACCTTTATTTTTATTGGAAAGCTCATTTAATTTTGTAGTAAGTGTTGCACCTTTTGGCCCAGGAATAGAATTAATTTTTTCGTTGGTTTCGTCAATTATTGAAAAGCTTTCATGTAAAGTCATATTTTGAGTTTCCAGTTTTTTTATGACTATCACTAAAAATGCCAAATGTGTTGATATAAATGTTAAATCATTGACAACAGTACCATCTTCAATTATATTCAAAACTTTTCTAATACTTTGCGCATCATCCATTGCCAGTCTCTCGATAACTTTTTTATATTTGGTAAGATAATCTGCGTAATATAACGCAGCATTTACCCATGTTCCCCACCTTGTAAGAACTGGAACAGATGGTAAAGGGATATCATTCATTTCTTCTTTAAAAATAGAGATTCGACTCGGCGCTTTTAAAAATATTTTCTTCCCATTATTAATTAAAGTATTAACTTTTGGAAATAACTCCCTTACTTTTTCTGCAAGACGATTACAAGCATGAGCGGTACACGTTACATGGATCATATTAGTATAAAATATCTTTAAAGACTTCCCTGCTTTCACCATATATGACGCTGCGTCTGTTAATAAAAGTAATACACGTTGTTCCATTCCCACATCTGTCCATAATAACTTTAAGGAGTCATTGATAATTCGGGTGATCGTTTCATTGTTTGTTTTCTCCAATTGTTTAGATGCTAAAAGATATGGTTTCCCAGAAAAGTTTTTATTCATAACTCCTACAAGTAAATTTGCAATGTATGAGCCCAGTGTATCAGTTGTCTTGTCAACAACAATATAAATAAAGTTTTTCCCAATTTTTCTTTAATTTCATTCATTGTTTTTTGATAGCATATGTTTACATAGGTCTTTCGCAATGTGCTTTCATCTGGTATAGGATGATTAATGTATTTATTCAAAAAATTACGAAACTGTTCGGTTTTTAAGTTATAAGACAATACGGGACAACTAGTACCAAAAATTGCGACACATGGATAATTCCTCTGGACAAGTAACGAACGGTCTAGGATTGAAACTTGAAAAATACAAATATAGCGCATTCGAGTATTTTCAGGGTGCTGTATCGTCTATACAATTATCATTGTTTCTCCCCTATTGTCATATATTATAGTATTTGCTAGTAACTATAATTTATATCATTAATTAAAGCAACTAATAATTTGGCGAATAATGAAATGGTTATCAACAATTTAATCATGATCTCAATTTTATTATGAGCATTAATTATGCGTATTAATAGAATTCACGTATTTAAAAACACGTCAATTGAAAAAAAAAATAACAGTTTCCAATTTTTTTACATTTTGGTTTTGAATTTAATACCGGTTTCCAATTTTTCCGGTTTCGGTTTTGACTTTAATACCGGTATCTAATTTTTTTCGGTTTCGGTTTTGATTTCGGTTTTAAGACGGTTTATACCGGTTTCTGAAATCGATTTTGAAAACGGTTTTAATCCCTGATCAATTCCCTTCTAAATTAGAGTACGACATTCACAAAGAATGTGGCTTTCTATTAGTGAAAGAATTTTTTTAATCGATTCAGTACTTCTAGAGATTATTTTTGACAACGGTAACTAACGGCTCCTCTTTATATAATAGGATAGAGTATGGATATATTTGATGTAGGTTCAGCTTAATATTGCGTTTAATAGAACACTGATAGTTTGGGTATTTGTATAGACGAGATTTTATATTATGTGTACATCCTATTTGGAATACGGTCCCTAGGTCATAGAGCCTTCTTTATAATATTACAAACATAACAGTTTTTATGTTAATATTTAATATATTATTATTATTTAATATAAAGTCATAGTTATATCTATTACGTAGTGAACTGTTTCACTACAAGGTCATCCACTGCACCCGATGAGCATACCGCTCATTAAATTATAATTAATGTGTTAAGAGAAAGGAAAAAACAAAAAAAAAAAACCTTATGACTAATCAGTCGATAGCACTACCGATTACACTACGGGTCTGACAAACCTTTCCAAACTACCTTTCGTTAGAACCGGAGTGACTCTAACCACCCCCATCCTTAAGGTACGGTTTCCTATGTGCGACTGGCCGAATACGACTGAACGCAACGACTAGTCGCAACTACTGATCTATATTTAAACTGCGAACGTGGTTTCCAATGCGCGATCGACGCATCCGTGTCGAAAATAGTCGTTGCGGCTAGCGACTATAGTGATACGATAGCAGTGTTGTCGATGAGTCGCGCGCTTATTTCAATCAATAGTTTATTTTTTAAGTAATTTATGACGGATCTAGTATAATTATGTCAAAAACTATAATGTCAATATTTTTGGCAAGCGATTACGAAATTTTAGTTGTGGAAGTAGAAAAGCAACGCGCTATTTATGATAGTTCTCTCGAACAACACAAAAACTACTGACATATAAGTAAACCATGGAGCAATATTTCGGTTGTAGTTGGAAAATCACGTAAGTACTAAGTACCTATAGAGTTATATTTTTTAGAACGTTGCATTCTAATTGGTCGCGCCGGGAACGGAACAATAATAGACCGTGTGCCCGGTCAGCGGATACCTACTTCCGCGCAACACTCACACACCGACCGACCTATGTATCTTTGTGTATAATATGTGTGTTAGCACTCAACAGGAATTGGACAGGTTCGCCGAGCAAAACCTGTGAGTGCTGTGGTGTAAGTGGGTGTGTAAGTGTGTATACGTGTGTGTGTGTGTGTGCTTAAAACTATGGGACATAAAGGTAACTCTAAAATGGTAACACGGTTTTTAGTAATGAGTTGCTGTTGCTGTATAATACACAAGAATAATGACACAAATATATAAAAAATCACAGCAACACAATAGGTATAAAAAATATGACTAATAATATTGAGGCCCTTCTGGCCCAACAAGATATAATAATAATAATAATAATGTGCCAGCTATTTGAGTTATGGCTGGTATATAAATATAATAATAAATAATAAATAATAAATAATAAAAACTCACAATTTGGACGGTGCACGGCTGGCCAGCTGCTACCTATCCTATATAATACTGAAAATAATAGGTAGGTACACGTAAAAAATAATAATACACAATGCTATAAGGATTGCCTTTCTGGCTCACAATAATAATAATAAAACAACACTGGCGATATGTGCCTAGCAATAATACTAAAGGTGGCGATTCGCGAGCGCGAGACAATAATATAAAACTTCGCGGCGATTCACGCCTTGTAATTAAACAAATATTATAACACTGGCGATCCGCGCCTTAACACAATAATAATGTATTAATTTATATATACGAGTAGCGATTCGCGACTACGGCGATATATAATATAACAAACACGGCGATTTGCGCCTTAACACGATATATTAATATATATATTGATGGCGATTCGCGCCCTGCACAATACAATCTATGTTACAAAAAAAAGACGGTTTCCGATGACACCGGTGCGTGAAACTGGACTACGGCGGCTGTGTTACTCCTCCAGACGGCGAGGCGTCGGCGGGCGCATTACATAATTCACTTATCTACATTTATCACATTTATATTACATAATAATTCACGGACGACACAATTTACATAGAAAAATAAAATATACAATAATTTGTGCTGTGTGTGATGCGGTCGGTGGGGAATGTCATCGCGCATTCGGGTCTCAACATTCTCCCCCCGTTGAAAAGTTATTTATTTTCAACCAAATCATGCTCTTCCTGCACTGGTAAGCGGCACAACTTCACAGTTGGTCGGCGCATTTGAGCTCCAGTTGCTGTCATTAAGGTCACTACCCGTGTCAATCCATCAACTCCCGGATGAGTTTCGATCACTAAGCCTAACTTCCATCTGGTCGGGGGTAGGCAGTCGTCCTTGATGATCACTACGTCTCCCTTTTTTAGTTGGGTTCCTTTGCTTGTCCACTTTCCGCGAGCTTGCACTTGTGGAAGGTACTCTTTTGACCAGCGATTCCAGAAGGTTTGCACGAGGTTCTGTACCAACTTCCAACGCTTAAGCCCGTTTGTCGGTGCCCCAGAGATGTCTGGTTCATCTGGAATCAGCATTGGGCCTCCGATTAGGAAATGAGCCGGTGTTAAAGCTTCAATCTCGGATGGATCACTGCTAAGCGGAGTAATAGGTCTTGAGTTTAAGCAAGCTTCTATTTGGCAAAGGAGAGTACGTAACTCTGTGCTCGTAAGTTTGTGTTCCCCCATTACTCTTTTTAAATGATGCTTGGTGCTCTTTACTGCACTCTCCCAAAGGCCTCCAAAATGTGGCGCTGAGGGAGGGTTGAAATGCCATTCGATACCTTCTTTTAAAACTTGGTCACTAGTTTTTCTCATCATCGATACGAGTTCCTTCTGGGTTCCCACAAAATTTGTGCCATTGTCACTGTAGATCTTGGCACATTTTCCTCGTCGGGCCATGAAACAGCTTAGAACAGCCAAAAATGAAGGACTAGAGAGATCTTCAGCAAGTTCTAAATGCATAGCCTTTGTAGAAAAACAAACGAATATGGCAATCCACGCCTTTTTTGCGGGGACTCGTCTTAAACCGCTGCGTACGTAAACAGGCCCAGCAAAATCAATGCCCGTAATTGTGAATGGTCTCGCACATTGAAGACGGTCCTTCGGAAGTACTGCCATTAGTGGTTGGTCAAATCGAGGGCAAGCTCTTATGCACTTGATACACCGTCGTACTACTGCTCGTGCATTTCCCCGTCCCAGTAAGGGCCAATATTGACGTCTTACTTCAGATAGCAATGTTTGAGGACCAATGTGAAGAAGTTCGCGGTGATACGATTCAAAAATCATAACTGTGATCTTGTGAAAAGAAGGAAGAACAATGGGATGTTTACGGTTTTCATTTATGGTTGAATTTTGCAATCTTCCGCCAACGAGTATCAATCCATTTTTTAAAAATGGATTTAAGCACCGTAACTTACTGCTTTTTGGCACTTCCTGTCTCTTTTCCAGTGCTATGAACTCCTTACGAAAGCATTCTTGCTGAACTATTCTTAACACTGTCAGCCTAGCCTCTCTCAGTTCTGATATCTGGAGCTGCCGTGGCTCTCTGGCACCTTTATCCCCTTTGATGTACCTTATATACCTTCTTAATCAGGAGATTCCTCGCAGCATGCGGTTCCATTCAAAATATTGGTTGATCATATGAACCACTGGATTGATTGCTATTAACACCAATTTCATCTTGCGAACTTCAGGTAGTTCTTCTACATCTTTCCTTAACGTGGGTTGAATTTGCCAACTTAGGTGATCTTCCTCCAACCATTCGGGTCCGCTCCACCAGGTGTCTGCTGTGATCAATTCTGCCGGAGTTATCCCTCGAGATATTATATCGGCAGGATTGTCATGGGTACGCACATGTCGCCATTGATCCACTTCTGTTAGCTCTAATATTTGATTCACTCGATTCGCTACAAATGTTTTCAATCTTGAGGAGTGACTATTAAGCCATCCTAAAACTATCATCGAATCAGTCCACAAGTAAATGGTTGCAGTGCCTATGTCCCATGAATCTGCCACCTTTGCTGCTAGTTGCGCTAAAAGCAATGCTCCACTTAGTTCAAGTCGTGGGATAGTAGCTCCCTTCAATGGAGCCACTCGTGATTTTGAGCATAAAAGACGCGAGTGCCATTTACCAACTTTATCTAGACTTCGCACATACATACATGCTCCATATGCCTCGATCGATGCATCACAAAATCCGTGTACTTCGACATTGTCACTTGGATGAGGTTTACATTTGCGAGGAATGCTAAGATGTTTTAGTGATTCCAATCCAGCATAGTAGGTTTTCCACTTTTCTTGAATATCCACTTCTAGTTTTTCATCCCAGTTTATTTTTAACTGCCATAACTGCTGAAGGAATATTTTTCCTATAATGAGTACGGGACCCAAAAATCCTAATGGATCAAATACTTTGTTCAAGTCTGATAAAAGCTTTCTTTTGGTAAGATTTTATCTGCCTGCCGGGATCGTGATGCTAAACCTGAATTGGTCAACAAATGGCTGCCAACAAAGCCCTAAAGATTTTATAATATCTCCGTCTCCCAGATCCAGTATGAAAAGCGAATCATTGTGGTCCTTGCCTATCCTTGCGATAATTGCTGGCGAATTGGAACACCACTTACGCAGTGGTAATTTTGCTGAGTTCAGGATACTGGCTATGCCTTCATGCAATTTCATACATTCATCCTCAGTGTCACAGCCAGTCATCAGATCGTCCATGTAAAAGTCACGTAAGATGACTTCCGCAATCTTGGGGCTCCTCTTCCTTGCCTCCTCTCCGAGCACCACAAGGCATTGCGTTGCCATGAAGGAAGCCGGTGTTGTTCCATACGTTACAGTAGCTAAAGCGTATGCCCGAAGTGCTTCATGAGGATGATCACGCCAAAGTATCTGTTGTAAATGCCGATCTTCCTCTGCGATCATAATCTGCCGGAACATTTTTTCAATGTCGGCTGTCAATACATATTGATGTTTCCGAAATCTTGTCATAATGGAAAAAATGTCTTCTTGTACAGTCGGACCGCGCTTCAACACGTCATTGAGTGAGGTGCCGCTCGAAGTTCTGGCGGAAGCATCAAAGACCACTCTAGTCTTAGTGGTTAGGCTGGATGTTTTTATGACTGGGTGATGTGGCAAATAACAAGCGTCCTGTGAAGCGATCACTTCGTTCATATGGCCCATGTTTATATACTCTGTCATGAAATTGATGTACTCTTTTCGCAAGTGATCATCACGCTGTAGTCTTCTTTCGATGTTTATAAATCTTGAGGTTGCCATTGCTAGACTGTTTCCCAAACTTCTGTGTTCTTCTTTTTTTGGCAAACGTAAAACAAATCGACCATCTTGGTCCCGCTGAAATGTATCACGGAAATGTTGAAGTGTTTCTTCCTCTTCCTGCGAACGTTGGTTTGCCTTAGATAAGCGTCCAAAGGATGTCTCCTCACTTTCAGTTATCGCTCTTCAATTATCTTCTAGCGATTCTCCTACCGTACGAATTCCTGCAAGATGGGGTAAGTACTTTGATGAGTTATTAAATTGTGACGAGCCGGACGAAGTCTTCAGTTTCGACCTAGAATCTTGGAATAAACAAGATTGCCCAGAACCAACGCTGGAAGAGATAAAGCTACAGATAAAATGGCTTAAGAATCACCAATCACCTGGTGAGGATGAAGTTCAAGCTAAACTACTAAAATATGGAGGAGAGGAACTGCTGACTAAGATAGGGAAACTGATAAACCAGATCTGGAAATCTGAAAAAAATACCAGAGGAATGGAAAACAGCTTCAATATGCCCGATCCATAAAAAAGAAAGCAGGCAAGATTGTAATAACTATCGAGGCATAGCTCTTTTAAATGTGACTTATAAAGTTTTCTCTAACTGCGTCTTATCAAAATTAAAAGAAAAATCGGAGGAAATTATCGGGGATTACCAAGGAGGTTTTAGACCCGGAAGATCAACAACGGATCAAATATTTGTTCTTCAGCAGACATTCCAAAAGACATGGGAATTTGACAAAGAAATCCATATCCTTTTTATTGATTTTAGGAAAGCATATGACAGTATTCATCGAAACAGTTTAATTAACATTATGAGGGAATTTAATTTCCCACAAAAATTGATAAAGTTAGTGGAGATAAGTATTATGGAAACATTCATTTAAGTCAAATTGGAAGTAGCCAAACGGAGCCAATATTAGTAAAGTCAGGTCTGAGACAGGGCGACTCAATGTCACCAGAGCAATGAACGTTGGACCCGACGAAGGGGTGAAGCTGCAGGACTCATCAATAGGTCTACGCGTACGGTCTACGTCTTGGCGTACGCGGACGATTTAGTATTAATGGAAGAATCACCAAACGCACTGAAATCACTGTTCGACCGTCTACAAAGAATGGCAGCGAAAGTAGGACTACAGATAAACGAAACTAAAACGGAGTATATGGAAAGAATGAGATAGCCAAGGAAATATCAGCGAGGATACTTGCCGGCAATAGGGATTACTATGGACTAGCAAAACTGTTAGGATCGAGATCGTTATCGAGGGAGCTTAAGATACAGCTATATATGACATTACTGCGCCCAGTTATAACTTACGGAGCGGAAACATGGCCACTACGGAAAGATGATGAAAGAAAAGTTCTAAGGAAGATTTATGGTCCAATGAAAGATAGCAGTAGCAATGAGTGGAGGATAAGAACGAATAATGTACTAGGACTACTTTTCCAGAAGCCAAATATACTTGACACAATAAGGAGTAGAAGACTAAAGTGGGCTGGTCATTCTTGGCGTAGTCAGAACCCCTTGCTACGTATAGTGTTAGAGAAAGATCCAGTTGGGAAGAGACCTCTGGGAAGACCTCGTATGAGATGGGAAGATCTGGTTAAAAAAGATGTAAGTACCTTAGGTGGAGGATCAGATTGGAAAGAACGAGCATCCAACAGAGAAGGCTGGAGGGAGGGATGTTTGACAGTTTGGTCCTAGTGGCCGTTACACCCGAAGAAGAAGAAGATATATTATATTATTACAATATAAAATTAAATTATTCATCGTAAATGGTAAATGACATTTTTTTTTTAATGTTTCTTCCTATATAATATGATCTAAGAAAAGGGTTTAGTAATTAAATTAAGATCAGAAAAAATGGAATCAAAATAAATAAAAAGCTTGGAAATTTAATATTAGGCTCCTAATATATTATTATAATGATATTTGAAAAATATTAGAAATCCAGTCACAATTTTTTTTATAAGCATTTAAAGTTCAAATTTTGACGATATTCATTAAATTTAAAATTTACAAATTTTTAATTTAAAGTGAAATTAACGAATTAATTTTTTATTTTAAGAAATAAGTTAAGTTAATTTATTTTGTTTTTAATTTTATTATATTTCACAATTTCAGTCTACTTCGTTTTCATGTCAAAAAATATTTACCGTGAATTGTTTAAAGTTGTTTAAATTGTTTAAATCATTCGAATCTAAATTTTATGGAAATACTGTATGAAGTTTAAACACTATAGTTTATAATTTAGTTTTGGGTTAGAATAAAATGAAGTACGCAAGCGTTGTATAAACAAATTAACTTTTCTTTAACTCAATAAAAAGTTAGTAAAAGTGTGTATTAATTTTTAACTTATATGAGTTAACCGACAGTTCCATTAACTTTTAACTTTTTGTTATTGGTGCATATTAACTTAACTTAACTGGGTTAAAAAAAAAATCATTAACTTTCCCAGCCTTGCTTTTTATTGATAAAGATTGACAAACTTATGAGGAATATGTATATATATATGGTATGTACCAGAGAAAATGATTATATATTTTAATATTTTAGTACGATATAGAATGTGTGCAATGATCTTGACTCCACAATACCTGGAAGTAGTCAAGATAATACCGGAGGGCCATTGGATGAACTAACTATTAGAGCTGAAGAGGTCATACACGGAAAAAGATCAAGAGCCAAGTATGAAAAATCAGAGTATATGAAAAGACTGAACGACAGAACAGCAATAATAAATAGCTTACAAGCGCAAAACGAAGCAATTTTGGGTAGTGAATCATCTACTGACGAGATAGATTTATTATTTAGGAGCATTGCGATTTCAGTAAAGAAGCTACCTCCCAGAGGCAAAACTGAAGCTAAACTTAGTATATTATCTTTAGTTGCACAGCTCGAAGATAAATACTTAGGTGACGCTGGAGCGCAATCCACTCAACCAATGTTTCAAACACCCACGCAAATGATGTTTCAAACACCTGTAGGTCTACAACAGATTTTAACAATATTATATCACTTCCAAGCAACACCATCGCCTTGCCTCAGTTCCTCGGCGGCTACTTCTCAAGGATTTGAGCCATGTATGTACAATCAATAAGTCAATAACCAACAACTATATATATCTAAATACATGTATGTATATTATAATAATTATTCAAAGACATTATAATTATTGTTTTTAATATTTTAATTGAAATACAAGAATACACAATGTTACATAATGTTTAAAAGTATTGTTTTTAATTTTAATACGTATAAAAGTAGGTAGAGAAAGAGAGTTCTGGAACCTCATCCTACTGGCTCATCCCTATACCCGTCTGCTCATCCCACTACACCGTCTGCTCATCCCACTATACCCGTCTGCTCATCCCACTATACCCGTCTGCTCATCCCACTATACCCGTCTGCTCATCCCACTATACCCGTCTGCTCATCCCTATACATTGACGGTTGATGAACCCACCATATATCACACACGTTAACGATGTACCCCCGCCACCCCACCACCTATGACCACCGCGCGTGGAAAATAATTTAAAAATTTATCCGCCGTGATTCGAACCCGGTTAACTTGCATGATAAGCGACAACCGTACCACTGGGCCGCCTACTCGCATCTGTTTGAGAAGGTATATTCTATCTCATTTAACCGGCGTCTATGCGCGAGGTATAATTTCCCCCACCACTATACCATTTACCCCCTCCCGATTAACCTGTAGGGACTTTTCGATGTCTCCCCCACCAATTAATATTTAATTTGTTCGTTTATGAACGCAACTACACAACATAAAATAATTTCCCCCACCACTATACCATACCAAGAGCCGCCGCGAACGCGCGCGCGAGCCCTCCGGTGCGTTATCACAGTGACTTTAACACAAAATAATCTACTGGTATATTTTTGCTCGTTTATGAACACAACTACACAACATAAATTCAGTCACTCTATATAATCGTTCCAAGTGTTTCGCGTGTGCTTGTCTCATATTCAGTGTTAAAATCATAATTATTTCTCAGTGCGTTTCTGGTCCAATTGAAAATATGGAAAATATTTACAAGAAAACTTACAAATATTCACCACCATCGCCGCCAGCTAATCTGATCGATTGTACTACATTCTTTAATACGTTATATAATAATTACGTGCGTAGTATTAGCGCAGAGCGAACGAGATGTATATAATAGAGCACTATATCACCAACTGCGGACAGTAATGAATAGCGACTATTCATTCATTCAAAAATCCCTACCGCCGCCGCCGCCACCTCCCCACTTCACCACCCAGCCATAGATAGCCCGCTACCGACACCGCCTCCCCCCTACTTCACCACCACCACCACCGTCAAAAGCCCGATCGCGTACGTGTGCTACTATGCGTTATCATATATAACCGCGAGCAGTTCTGCCCTAAACTGATATCACTTATCACATTACTGTTAACAAATAATAATACGAGTGCACATGTATAACAGGGTATCCGCATATAATTGTGCAACACACTACCTTTATTATTATATATATATATATACATGTAAATGCTGAACACATTATTTACCTAATCCCCACTACCAAACACATTATACATAAACCCCCACTACATACATGGTTTAACAATTAATACTCTATCGTGTGAATATTCAGTCTCAGTTTTGATTTAACAGCGTCAAGTTGTAAGTCTCAGTATATTGCTTATAAATATGGCAGGACCAATAAGTGAAATGAAACGGGTATACAATTATGTTGCACCTACATCTCCACATGAACTCATGGATTGCTCTAATTTTACAATAGACTTTAAAAATCGTAAATTCTTGAACATCGGATTCGATCCAAAAGATCAGTTCAATATCGTTTTGCAAATAATTACACCGTCACGGTATGTAAAAATTTCATCAGACTTCTTGAAACGAATTTATTCAGTCATGGGCCATGTTTTGTCACACGTTCTCGATCCTGTTGTAAAATATAAAAAAATTATTTTTTTGGAAGATGAAGTCGCTTTGCTTACAAGTATGGTGTATAAAGGAGAGCATGTGTTGGTTATAGAGTCAAAAACAACAAACGGATGTAGAATCATATTAAGTCGTAGAGATCTTATGACAATTCAAGATTTAGAGTGCGCCATTTTTGAAACAATTTCAAGAAAAAACGATATCGTAAAACCTATTATTTTAAATCAACTCGAACAAATATCCGAATACTTTAATACTGATTTTAATATTGATAAATCTGTGACACTGGAAGAAGTAAAAACAATAATCAAAGGAATTGATATCGAGTTAATCGCAATGCATGTACCGAAGCACAAACATAGTTTTATAAGCCAGATCAAATTATTCGCAACTGAACAGCTAGCTATCAATTGGATGACGATGAATTTGCCAAAAGTAATAATATATATATATATTAAAAAAAATTATTTAACATAATATGTTATGTTATGTTATATTATGCATTCAATTAGGCTGTGGATGAAAATGATGATGATGAACTGATAAAATTTCTCCCGCCTACCCAGAGGAGGCCTGAAGCAAACGATTTAAAGGTAATAATATATAAGTTTTTTTTATTATGATTACTTATTTTCTATTTAATTTAGTATTATACGGAGACCTTTGACGTGGAAATGCTGCAGCCATCCCCACCAAGATACTCAAGTATGTCTCCATTAATGACATATAACGAAGACGATTTATCACAGTCACGAGTAATTTAAAATTAAAATAATAAAATATTTAAGTATTAAATGTAATTTAATTTTTAGGCAGCTGACGAGGAGAGAAGGTTCAAGGAAAGTAGTATAATAGGAAAATTCCTTATTATATAAATCCGTACAGTAGTCAGTAATATTGTAAAATAATATTGTTTACTGCAGATTGTTGTAATATATTGTGTAAAATAAAGAACTAAAAAAAAAACATTAAAGATATGGTACATTATCACACATATCTAAAAATATTAGACCATTTTCAGATTATAATCCCATTCGAATAACTAACATAAATTATATCCAAACAATTAATAATTATATACACATCATTATCACAAACTCCTGAACATATTATACAATTTTCATAATATATACGATACATAGGTATATTTATACATATAAATATGATATGACCAAACACTTACAAACTATAATATACTATGAAACACACGATACCATACGGTACTCATCAGTTTTCATTCTGAACACACGCTCAACATAAATATTATATACCTTATCATACATATATACATACATACATACATACATACATACATACAAACATACATAAAAATAGTATACAATTTTCTTATTATATAATTACATACGAAAAACGAATCTCTAAAGCATACGTTATACACCGGAATGTATCACACACATACATAAACTTGTAAAAAATTATATTTTTCAAAATATACACGTTAAAGTATAGAGATATTCGTAGACATTCCTCTACCTGACAACATACAGAAATATATATATATAATATACGGGCAACCGTTTACAGATGTCGATGAGTTTCGTTCATCCCTTTCTCTAGCACATACATGCACATACACTCATATAACCATAGGTTAGTTCATACATATTTAGATACTCACATATTATATACATATTTGTATAATATTCCGAGCACCTTTTTACAGGGAAGTTTCATCAGTTTAAGCGTTGTGTTCCACCGTGCAACACAACATTTCAAAAAGTATTATTACATTCATTATAACAAACAACTAAACATACTATAAAACTTACATATTATTGTATTATATATTATCATTTATTCCCATACATGGTACACATATACAACATTCATACATAAATAGGTACTTTCATATTATATACACCATCACACACATCTAATCTTGTTATACAACTTACATATCAATATAAGACACTTCGTTACATATAGACACATTCACACATGAAATACATACTTTAAAATACTTACTCACATTCACATAGATACATTTAAACATTCCAATACATCCACCCTAAAAAGTATTTTCAAAAGTACAACATCGCTCATCAATTGGTTGTACCTACTACTACAAAATTGTTATGCCCAATAATCATCTAGATAGTTCAATTCTATTATATGAGACTATCGTACCTAAGCTTATAAACACGCATATTATAGAAAAATATCTCAATTAAAATAGGTAGATCTACCTATATTTTATTCAGCTCAGAGGATTACTCAACAACATATACAAAATTATATATTTATGACACACAATATTATATATTTATGTAACTAGTAGGTACCTATATACACTATACAGACTAAGGAGAATAGAGGATATCGACTCTGAGGGTCTTAGACGTCGTCTTCGAGATAGTTTGATCACTAAATGCAAAAATAAAACTATCATATTTTGACTTCACCGTTGATACAGTACATTTCATGTTAGAAATAATACAACATTTATTTTATTAAATTTGAATTAAACACAAATATGCTTATGCATCCTTACTTTTCATTTTAACCATATCCACTAGTCTATATTATAATTACCTAAACTCGCCTTATATTATATATTAAGGAATTATTATTTCCAAAATATTCACTTTTTAGTAAAGAGTTGTATATAGTATATATTATTAGATATTACACCATATAACCACAGAATAGATGAAATCTTACATATCACTACCGACATATACATATTATAACTATCATGCATGTGCATGGGAAAAACACAAGCGTTTCCAGTCACCGTCACCACCAACGAAACCCCATTCGACTCGAGCAAAACGTATATTATGAGAAAACGCATGCAACTTAGGTACATATCACCCAAGTGACCGATACATATTATATTTTATCAGCACATACTTACAACAGTCATATCACTTGTATAATATTTTTATTTTACCGTGTGTATACACAGACACACACACACACACACACAAAGGCATATCACCTCCGCTATATATCATTGTATAAGTTATAATATCGGAAAATTAAGAACTATTAACAATATCTCTCATTTCAGTAGATAGGTACTTTATGCGGTTTATTACAAAAATCCCGAAAAAGGTACCTACACAATAATTAACGTTACATTTGTAGTATTATAGTAACATCTTTATCAATAAAACATTTATAAATCTTCATCTTATTAGTCATTTTCCATACAGGCTCATGCTACAATGAGCATATAGGTGGGGACGTACATACATTCTTGTATCTTTATATATACATGCACAATACTATTAGGCCAACCTATTATGAATAATATTACAGATACTTACTTATATTTTTAATCAATCATATATACATTGAAATATTGATATTACATTAGACTAAAATCATAGCTTATATACACATACATGGATTATAGGTATTTAAGAGAAAAAATAAATCTTTTACTGTTATCATTGTACTATTTTTCGTCAAGTGCAGTGAGAATTATATATATAACAATAAGTAAAAAATATTATAATTGAGCCACCACCTATTTCTACAGTTACATGAACATGTGAAACATAGTATGATATGCAAACCCACATTAAATCATATACCGATATGTATATTCGACATTACAAACACCTAAACATATTATATATGGATTACATAAATATATACACATCAATAAGTCACCTACATATAGGCATACACATATTTACATACACACATACTAGTATATAACCTTACATATTCTTATATAATTAAACAGTATTCATACATACATACATATAGACTCGATCTATTATTCCAAATAATAATTTACATAAAATATTTTCGATATATAATTTATTTGATATCTAGTTTCTTAAACATATATTAATTGTCATATATTTACAGTTGATACATAAAATATATCACAACGTAGCCATGCATACTGATACAACGCTATCCAATATACAGCAATTAAATGCAATATAGGACCTACTCATATATAATTTACTCATTTTTCGTTAAATACGTAGGTATAATTTATGCTGAAATCTAAAAAATGTATTCATCAATGTGAATATACGTTAAAATGTACTAATTTTGATAAAAACATAGGTGTCTGTGTGTAAATACAAAAATCTTGCTAAAATAAGTAAAAATATCATAATTTCATTAAAATCATGTAATATTATAAAAAATATCATATCCCTGCCTAATTACCATCAAAGCCATATATACAGTTCAGTGTATCTAAATGCATGAACACCATTATAACGAGTCTAAACGGCCGATACATATCGTTGCACTTTAATATAATATTATATTATGAACTTTTTTGATTGTTTCTTTTCAGTAGATAAACCCATGTACTATTTACACATATTTACCACACAATTCTAATACAGCTTAAGGTCTAGAATATCATATTAATTATTAATATCATATTAAGAATTCTTAAAAGCATTACATGAAAAACCGTATTTATTTCAAAGATGAAACAAATTCCTATTTAAATTCCATGGTATTAATAATAAAAAGCATACTATTATATAGTTGTCTTCATCAAAACAAAATAAAATGTAGGTACGTTAAGCGGTGATAATTTTCCACTTAATGATTTCATATATAGAAAACCATATATATTTCAAATACTTTTAATGCATATCTTATACACATAGCCCAGCATTTATTTTGTACAACATTTTAGAAATGTATTATTTGTACAGTTATATACTACATGGTCACATGGATGCTTATTACTTATACTTTCCATGTATTATTCCATATACTTTGTAAAATAATGATGAAATCACTTGTATATTGCCATCACAAGCTTGGAAATATATTTGAAAAATCAAGATTTTTCAGGAAAATCGGTAAAAATATGCTAATTTCTCCCAAATTATGATAATATTATAATTTTTATAAAATCTTATACAAATATAATTTCTATGTCAAGATCATGTCTAAAGTATTGAAATTCTTAATAATAACATATAACTAGTTTGCAAATGGATCCATCAATCATATCGCGTTAGATATTAAATGCAACTATACACTATAACAGAATATTTCAGTTCTAAATAGTCGACTTACTTCTCTTCAATCTACACTATAATATGATATTATATCAAGTTTTATGACTCATACATTATATTATGTTAAAACATGTAAACATATTTTCATAAGTTCAATAAAATTGTGTTAAATTGTAATTATCATAATCTCACTGTAAAAATATATATATATATATAACTAATATATTTTACCTTTAAAAACCAGTACATTCGTAGATACCTTTGCTAGAAGTTATTATTTTTGTTTAAATATCATAAAAACTGTATTCATAGAGCCACACTCATCAGCTATATAATATAACACCCATACTATCATTAAAATGTTCACTGATTTTCATCACAATACCTGTTTCGAAATACACAAACCTATAACACGTCGGTCAAGAATAAAGCATTGATTTTTAGATTAAATATAAGATCACTATATATTTATTTTTTTTTTTTTTAGATTTTCCATCAATGTAACATAGACATCGTATATTTGTCTCCAATTATCGTTAAATACATGAGAGTATTTATGCTAAACCATACCCTATCGCTTATATTATAATATTAATCATATGATAGGTGGGTAGGTACAAATATTATATATTATATACATCACTTAACACTCATTTACACAAAATACTGGGAATTATACACTCTGAAAATGAAGTAATGTTTCATTTTTTATATTTAAATTTTTTTTTCTCAGTCTAACCTACAGGAAACTAACCTAACTTAACCTATATGAAACTAACCTAGTGGAGGGTGGAGGGGGAAATATAGTCGTTCACGTATGCGAGTGGTTTTGGAGATGGTGGAGCGGTGAGCGGGTTGAATATTCATACTATTACATTTCTATATTCGTTGTAAATATCACCATTTCGATCGTAAATATAAACATATTTACACTCCAATACATATAGACACTATACAGATCTTAATAAAACTATCTTAATAAGACGATACTTAAATATTAAAAATCTTACAAAAATGTATAATTTCAACAGTCTGCAATGCTGATATAAATAATATAGCTTTTATTGTATTCGACTTTACTCTAATTAAATATTAATTGAAGGGTATACAGTTTTGTATAATAATATCATATTTTCAATGAAAATATATACAAACTTCATATTCATATTAAAAATCAGCAGGTTTTCAAATAAAAATCATATTATATGTATCCATGTGATCTTCATAAAAATATCTTAATGAGACGATAAGTAATATTATTAAAAATATCGCAAAAATGTATAATTTTAACAGTCTACAAAACCGATATAAATATTATAGGTCTTATTGTATTAGACTTTAAATAATTGATAACCAAATTTGTATAATAGTATCATATTTTCTCTGAAAATACAAACTTCATATTCATATTAAAAATTAACAGATTTACAAATAAAAATCATATTAGATGTACCCATATTATACATTTCTTCAATTATAAAATATTTTCATACTAAATGCATATACAAAATACAAATATCATATAATGTCAATAAAACACAAATAATATTATCATCATAAACGTTATACATAATGTTTTCTATCACCATCTCCAAAACCACTCGCATACGTGAACGACTATATTTCCCCCTCCACCCTCCACTAGGTTAGTTTCATATAGGTTAAGTTAGGTTAGTTTCCTGTAGGTTAGACTGAGAAAAAAAAATTTAAATATAAAAAATGAAACATTACTTCATTTTCAGAGTGTATAATTCCCAGTATTTTGTGTAAATGAGTGTTAAGTGATGCATATAATATATAATATTTGTACCTACCCACCTATCATATGATTAATATTATAATATAAGCGATAGGGTATGGTTCAGCATAAATACTCTCATGTATTTAACGATAATTGGAGACAAATATACGATGTCTATGTTACATTGATGGAAAATCTAAAAAAAAAAAAAAAAAAAAAATATATAGTGATCTTATATTTAATCTAAAAATCAATGCTTTATTCTTGACCGACGTGTTATAGGTTTGTGTATTTCGAAACAGGTATTGTGATGAAAATCAGTGAACATTTTAATGATAGTATGGGTGTTATATTATATAGCTGATGAGTGTGGCTCTATGAATACAGTTTTTATGATATTTAAACAAAAATAATAACTTCTAGCAAAGGTATCTACGAATGTACTGGTTTTTAAAGGTAAAATATA
Organism: Macrosiphum euphorbiae; assembly: GCA_949089665.1. Taxonomy (NCBI): domain Eukaryota; kingdom Metazoa; phylum Arthropoda; class Insecta; order Hemiptera; family Aphididae; genus Macrosiphum; species Macrosiphum euphorbiae. The sequence continues at coordinate 54,268 of CARXXK010001102.1, forward strand.
TTAGTTATATATATATATATATTTTTACAGTGAGATTATGATAATTACAATTTAACACAATTTTATTGAACTTATGAAAATATGTTTACATGTTTTAACATAATATAATGTATGAGTCATAAAACTTGATATAATATCATATTATAGTGTAGATTGAAGAGAAGTAAGTCGACTATTTAGAACTGAAATATTCTGTTATAGTGTATAGTTGCATTTAATATCTAACGCGATATGATTGATGGATCCATTTGCAAACTAGTTATATGTTATTATTAAGAATTTCAATACTTTAGACATCGTTACACTAATGACAATACCACGTATCTACATTTTACCAATTGTTCAGGAGAGTGAAAAAACTGAATAAATATTAACAAATATTATACACCTAATTTTTTTTTCAAGTTTAAATTTAAGTTATGATTTTTTGACATTATTTTTAATAAAATTCTTTAAATTTGGTTGCTGTTTAAATTTTAGTGTAGTTACGTGGTATTTACTAAAGTTTTTGTGAGATACGTGTTATTGAGCAGTGTTTTTATATGGTTGAAATTTATAAAAATACTAATAGTAGTTCCTAGTATAATATTATTAAATAAATATTACAATATTATTTATTAATGTTTATACTCATTTTAAAAATATGGATAAATAAAAAAAAACATTCATACAAATCAACATAATATCAATGTGTAGCTTCTTGCTTACTTTTATTTAAATAGATTATTAAAAATTAAAAAAATTAAAATTAATAAAAAAAAACTTTGAAACAAAATAAAAAAAAACAATATTTAACAATAGTATTTAAGTATTTTCATTTTAACAATTAACAGTCTTTTGTATTCTTATGTTATTTAAAATATTATGTACAAAATATCAAATATTAACTAAAATCACATTTTCTGGTTTCTTTCTTTGAAAGCAGATTCATATGGCAATGTGTCATAAAAAGGGTGCACATCCACAGGCAAAACTTTTTTCAACTTTTGTAAATCGTTCCATTTACTTCTAGTAAGTTTTAGTGGTCCTGTGTATAATGGCTGTAGTGGTGCTTCTTCAGCAAGGACAGCCTTGTTTCTTGTTGTGCGTTGGGGTAACTCAGCCCAAGGATCATCAAATGTTAATTTATAATATATAATTCCTGAGGGATCATACATCAGTCCTCTTAAATCCTTACACTCAGGATCCCCCACAGTCTTCCCAGGCCTAATGGAATTATAAATAAGGTTTTTTTTATAGTCATGAAAGAAAGTATGTGTGAGCAATTGAGCATTAAGTGGAGTTGGATACTTTCTTGCATTGATAGTGTATCTCACATAGTCTGTGGGTAAAAATATATCTTTTTCTTTACAACTTCGCTCAATTAGACTATGGACACTGTCAACTTCCATCTGTGTATGTCCCTTTATTAGATATTTTTGTGTTACACTTACCTTATATTTCATAGAGTATTTTAATAGGCCATTGGAAAGTACTACATTTCTGTTTTGGTATCCACACCCATCTGTATACACAACTATTGGTTTTTGGTCAAGGCAAACCTTCTCAAGATGTTTAATGAGTATTGTGGTGAAGACGGATGCTTCTAGGTTTCCTTCAGTCTCATACCACCAATAGTTGTGGCATTCAGCATTGCCAATATTGTATATAGTTAGGTTGTGTACTTTTAATTTCATGCTATAATATAATGCACTAGCTTGAAGATATGGGCATAATTTAACTGCTTGCATGTCCATTGTAAATACATGAGCCCTATTTTCTTTGGAAAGTTGTTTATCAAATTCTTTCTCAGCCCGAGCACGATCTTTATGAGCTATGTGTACAGCCATTTTATTTTCTGAGACTTGGCCAACTTCATACGAAGCACACATATCGCATTTGTCCTTTCTAGGTTTAAATATTGAAAACTTATTTTCTTTTTTATACTTGACAAAAAAAGCTTTGCTAAATGGAGCTAATTTATCTGAAATACATTTTTCTGTGTATAAATTATATATTGCTTGCACATCTTTGAATGGCCCTTCAAAATAAATTCGTTCTGTTCTTTTACGACAATAATGGGAGGGAAGTTTTGGTAAACTATCAAACCAATTCTTAAGATAATCTAATTTATTAGCATAAGATAGTCTTCTTGAAATACTTTGAACTGATCTATACTGTGTAGGAGACTCATTATTTGTGTCTGGCTCTTCAATAGAAATAAGTTGGTTTTGTTTTGGAATACCGTGCTCACTTTTTTTTACCCAGTTTAATACCATCCATTCTTTTAAGCATAATGTATTTAGGTACATTTTCTTACAAACTTGAATAGGCAGACTATCTTTATACCTAAGGTGATAATTATAAGTTTTAGATCTTCTTGTATTTTCTTCAGTTGTTTTTCTTTTAACCTCTGTTACCAAAGCTGTTCCTAATACAAATGTTTCTTTTTCTTCCCATGAAGCGTTCCAAAAATGATCAAAAATATTTTGTCTTTGTTCCTCAGTAAAATCACTACAAAATCGTTTTTTGGATTTTAAGCAAACATTAGATGAGCAAGTATCCAATAAAGAACGTTCAGACCTAGATATATTTTGTTGTACAACATTTCCTGTACGACTGAACCCTATATATGCCTCTCCTTTCATTCTTAATTTTTTATTTGTTTCTCTTTTCCATTTAGTACTGTCTGGATATACATTTCGTTTTCTTTTAATTTTACCTGAATTGGAATTAATTTCAGCACAATGATCTAAATTACTATTTTCTTGAACATCAGAAAAATCATTTGTAATAAGTTCATTGATATTAGTTTCTATATCATTAAGACAAATTATTTCACTTTCTAATGATAATGTATTTTCAGAACTCTGGATTTCAACATTGTTGTAATATTTTTCTACAGGTAAGTTTTCAATAAACGTATTGCCATCATATTCTATGGATTCATTTTCATTATTATTTTGTACAGTAGTTACTTCTAAAGGTATATAATTATCTTCAAATACAACTTCAGCAGAATTTATTAAATCTTCATAACTAACAGGCTCAGGGTCTTTCAAACTTGTGTTATTATAAATTGCAAGATTAACTAATTTTTTAATTCTTGATTTTGATGTCATGTTTAATAGTTATATTTAAAATAAAACAACAGCTAACTAATATTATAGTAAAAATAATTTAATAATAATTAAAAAAATAATTTTTACTTTGGTAGGTATAAGGTACAACAACACGTAACTGAAAATTTATTTGTTTTTTAATATTGCAATACCACGTATCTGAAACAGTATTAAAGAAGTGATTTTATTTAATGAATTTCATAGTTATGACAAAATAATTTATTTGTAATTTAAATAGGAACAACTATGTATCGTGTTTATAAATTTGAATGTAATAAATACCTGCTGTAGTGGAAGGATTCCGTATGCAAATCCGTTCTCGAATCCTTCACACGATAAACTGTGTAGATACGTGTTGTCACAGATACAATTTGGATACGTGTTATCACTTAAATCCAATTTGGAGGGAAAATAATTTTTTTTAGGTTATTGTATCAGAAAATAATTTTGTGCGCAAGGAGATTCCAAATATTTTGATACCAAAAACTCATTTTGTGTAAAATGTCAGATACGTGGTATTGTCATTAGTGTAACGACATGATCTTGACATAGAAATTATATTTGTATAAGATTTTATAAAAATTATAATATTATCATAATTTGGGAGAAATTAGCATATTTTTACCGATTTTCCTGAAAAATCTTGATTTTTCAAATATATTTCCAAGCTTGTGATGGCAATATACAAGTGATTTCATCATTATTTTACAAAGTATATGGAATAATACATGGAAAGTATAAGTAATAAGCATCCATGTGACCATGTAGTATATAACTGTACAAATAATACATTTCTAAAATGTTGTACAAAATAAATGCTGGGCTATGTGTATAAGATATGCATTAAAAGTATTTGAAATATATATGGTTTTCTATATATGAAATCATTAAGTGGAAAATTATCACCGCTTAACGTACCTACATTTTATTTTGTTTTGATGAAGACAACTATATAATAGTATGCTTTTTATTATTAATACCATGGAATTTAAATAGGAATTTGTTTCATCTTTGAAATAAATACGGTTTTTCATGTAATGCTTTTAAGAATTCTTAATATGATATTAATATGATATTCTAGACCTTAAGCTGTATTAGAATTGTGTGGTAAATATGTGTAAATAGTACATGGGTTTATCTACTGAAAAGAAACAATCAAAAAAGTTCATAATATAATATTATATTAAAGTGCAACGATATGTATCGGCCGTTTAGACTCGTTATAATGGTGTTCATGCATTTAGATACACTGAACTGTATATATGGCTTTGATGGTAATTAGGCAGGGATATGATATTTTTTATAATATTACATGATTTTAATGAAATTATGATATTTTTACTTATTTTAGCAAGATTTTTGTATTTACACACAGACACCTATGTTTTTATCAAAATTAGTACATTTTAACGTATATTCACATTGATGAATACATTTTTTAGATTTCAGCATAAATTATACCTACGTATTTAACGAAAAATGAGTAAATTATATATGAGTAGGTCCTATATTGCATTTAATTGCTGTATATTGGATAGCGTTGTATCAGTATGCATGGCTACGTTGTGATATATTTTATGTATCAACTGTAAATATATGACAATTAATATATGTTTAAGAAACTAGATATCAAATAAATTATATATCGAAAATATTTTATGTAAATTATTATTTGGAATAATAGATCGAGTCTATATGTATGTATGTATGAATACTGTTTAATTATATAAGAATATGTAAGGTTATATACTAGTATGTGTGTATGTAAATATGTGTATGCCTATATGTAGGTGACTTATTGATGTGTATATATTTATGTAATCCATATATAATATGTTTAGGTGTTTGTAATGTCGAATATACATATCGGTATATGATTTAATGTGGGTTTGCATATCATACTATGTTTCACATGTTCATGTAACTGTAGAAATAGGTGGTGGCTCAATTATAATATTTTTTACTTATTGTTATATATATAATTCTCACTGCACTTGACGAAAAATAGTACAATGATAACAGTAAAAGATTTATTTTTTCTCTTAAATACCTATAATCCATGTATGTGTATATAAGCTATGATTTTAGTCTAATGTAATATCAATATTTCAATGTATATATGATTGATTAAAAATATAAGTAAGTATCTGTAATATTATTCATAATAGGTTGGCCTAATAGTATTGTGCATGTATATATAAAGATACAAGAATGTATGTACGTCCCCACCTATATGCTCATTGTAGCATGAGCCTGTATGGAAAATGACTAATAAGATGAAGATTTATAAATGTTTTATTGATAAAGATGTTACTATAATACTACAAATGTAACGTTAATTATTGTGTAGGTACCTTTTTCGGGATTTTTGTAATAAACCGCATAAAGTACCTATCTACTGAAATGAGAGATATTGTTAATAGTTCTTAATTTTCCGATATTATAACTTATACAATGATATATAGCGGAGGTGATATGCCTTTGTGTGTGTGTGTGTGTGTGTGTCTGTGTATACACACGGTAAAATAAAAATATTATACAAGTGATATGACTGTTGTAAGTATGTGCTGATAAAATATAATATGTATCGGTCACTTGGGTGATATGTACCTAAGTTGCATGCGTTTTCTCATAATATACGTTTTGCTCGAGTCGAATGGGGTTTCGTTGGTGGTGACGGTGACTGGAAACGCTTGTGTTTTTCCCATGCACATGCATGATAGTTATAATATGTATATGTCGGTAGTGATATGTAAGATTTCATCTATTCTGTGGTTATATGGTGTAATATCTAATAATATATACTATATACAACTCTTTACTAAAAAGTGAATATTTTGGAAATAATAATTCCTTAATATATAATATAAGGCGAGTTTAGGTAATTATAATATAGACTAGTGGATATGGTTAAAATGAAAAGTAAGGATGCATAAGCATATTTGTGTTTAATTCAAATTTAATAAAATAAATGTTGTATTATTTCTAACATGAAATGTACTGTATCAACGGTGAAGTCAAAATATGATAGTTTTATTTTTGCATTTAGTGATCAAACTATCTCGAAGACGACGTCTAAGACCCTCAGAGTCGATATCCTCTATTCTCCTTAGTCTGTATAGTGTATATAGGTACCTACTAGTTACATAAATATATAATATTGTGTGTCATAAATATATAATTTTGTATATGTTGTTGAGTAATCCTCTGAGCTGAATAAAATATAGGTAGATCTACCTATTTTAATTGAGATATTTTTCTATAATATGCGTGTTTATAAGCTTAGGTACGATAGTCTCATATAATATAATTGAACTATCTAGATGATTATTGGGCATAACAATTTTGTAGTAGTAGGTACAACCAATTGATGAGCGATGTTGTACTTTTGAAAATACTTTTTAGGGTGGATGTATTGGAATGTTTAAATGTATCTATGTGAATGTGAGTAAGTATTTTAAAGTATGTATTTCATGTGTGAATGTGTCTATATGTAACGAAGTGTCTTATATTGATATGTAAGTTGTATAACAAGATTAGATGTGTGTGATGGTGTATATAATATGAAAGTACCTATTTATGTATGAATGTTGTATATGTGTACCATGTATGGGAATAAATGATAATATATAATACAATAATATGTAAGTTTTATAGTATGTTTAGTTGTTTGTTATAATGAATGTAATAATACTTTTTGAAATGTTGTGTTGCACGGTGGAACACAACGCTTAAACTGATGAAACTTCCCTGTAAAAAGGTGCTCGGAATATTATACAAATATGTATATAATATGTGAGTATCTAAATATGTATGAACTAACCTATGGTTATATGAGTGTATGTGCATGTATGTGCTAGAGAAAGGGATGAACGAAACTCATCGACATCTGTAAACGGTTGCCCGTATATTATATATATATTTCTGTATGTTGTCAGGTAGAGGAATGTCTACGAATATCTCTATACTTTAACGTGTATATTTTGAAAAATATAATTTTTTACAAGTTTATGTATGTGTGTGATACATTCCGGTGTATAACGTATGCTTTAGAGATTCGTTTTTCGTATGTAATTATATAATAAGAAAATTGTATACTATTTTTATGTATGTTTGTATGTATGTATGTATGTATGTATGTATGTATATATGTATGATAAGGTATATAATATTTATGTTGAGCGTGTGTTCAGAATGAAAACTGATGAGTACCGTATGGTATCGTGTGTTTCATAGTATATTATAGTTTGTAAGTGTTTGGTCATATCATATTTATATGTATAAATATACCTATGTATCGTATATATTATGAAAATTGTATAATATGTTCAGGAGTTTGTGATAATGATGTGTATATAATTATTAATTGTTTGGATATAATTTATGTTAGTTATTCGAATGGGATTATAATCTGAAAATGGTCTAATATTTTTAGATATGTGTGATAATGTACCATATCTTTAATGTTTTTTTTTTAGTTCTTTATTTTACACAATATATTACAACAATCTGCAGTAAACAATATTATTTTACAATATTACTGACTACTGTACGGATTTATATAATAAGGAATTTTCCTATTATACTACTTTCCTTGAACCTTCTCTCCTCGTCAGCTGCCTAAAAATTAAATTACATTTAATACTTAAATATTTTATTATTTTAATTTTAAATTACTCGTGACTGTGATAAATCGTCTTCGTTATATGTCATTAATGGAGACATACTTGAGTATCTTGGTGGGGATGGCTGCAGCATTTCCACGTCAAAGGTCTCCGTATAATACTAAATTAAATAGAAAATAAGTAATCATAATAAAAAAAACTTATATATTATTACCTTTAAATCGTTTGCTTCAGGCCTCCTCTGGGTAGGCGGGAGAAATTTTATCAGTTCATCATCATCATTTTCATCCACAGCCTAATTGAATGCATAATATAACATAACATAACATATTATGTTAAATAATTTTTTTTAATATATATATATATTATTACTTTTGGCAAATTCATCGTCATCCAATTGATAGCTAGCTGTTCAGTTGCGAATAATTTGATCTGGCTTATAAAACTATGTTTGTGCTTCGGTACATGCATTGCGATTAACTCGATATCAATTCCTTTGATTATTGTTTTTACTTCTTCCAGTGTCACAGATTTATCAATATTAAAATCAGTATTAAAGTATTCGGATATTTGTTCGAGTTGATTTAAAATAATAGGTTTTACGATATCGTTTTTTCTTGAAATTGTTTCAAAAATGGCGCACTCTAAATCTTGAATTGTCATAAGATCTCTACGACTTAATATGATTCTACATCCGTTTGTTGTTTTTGACTCTATAACCAACACATGCTCTCCTTTATACACCATACTTGTAAGCAAAGCGACTTCATCTTCCAAAAAAATAATTTTTTTATATTTTACAACAGGATCGAGAACGTGTGACAAAACATGGCCCATGACTGAATAAATTCGTTTCAAGAAGTCTGATGAAATTTTTACATACCGTGACGGTGTAATTATTTGCAAAACGATATTGAACTGATCTTTTGGATCGAATCCGATGTTCAAGAATTTACGATTTTTAAAGTCTATTGTAAAATTAGAGCAATCCATGAGTTCATGTGGAGATGTAGGTGCAACATAATTGTATACCCGTTTCATTTCACTTATTGGTCCTGCCATATTTATAAGCAATATACTGAGACTTACAACTTGACGCTGTTAAATCAAAACTGAGACTGAATATTCACACGATAGAGTATTAATTGTTAAACCATGTATGTAGTGGGGGTTTATGTATAATGTGTTTGGTAGTGGGGATTAGGTAAATAATGTGTTCAGCATTTACATGTATATATATATATATAATAATAAAGGTAGTGTGTTGCACAATTATATGCGGATACCCTGTTATACATGTGCACTCGTATTATTATTTGTTAACAGTAATGTGATAAGTGATATCAGTTTAGGGCAGAACTGCTCGCGGTTATATATGATAACGCATAGTAGCACACGTACGCGATCGGGCTTTTGACGGTGGTGGTGGTGGTGAAGTAGGGGGGAGGCGGTGTCGGTAGCGGGCTATCTATGGCTGGGTGGTGAAGTGGGGAGGTGGCGGCGGCGGCGGTAGGGATTTTTGAATGAATGAATAGTCGCTATTCATTACTGTCCGCAGTTGGTGATATAGTGCTCTATTATATACATCTCGTTCGCTCTGCGCTAATACTACGCACGTAATTATTATATAACGTATTAAAGAATGTAGTACAATCGATCAGATTAGCTGGCGGCGATGGTGGTGAATATTTGTAAGTTTTCTTGTAAATATTTTCCATATTTTCAATTGGACCAGAAACGCACTGAGAAATAATTATGATTTTAACACTGAATATGAGACAAGCACACGCGAAACACTTGGAACGATTATATAGAGTGACTGAATTTATGTTGTGTAGTTGTGTTCATAAACGAGCAAAAATATACCAGTAGATTATTTTGTGTTAAAGTCACTGTGATAACGCACCGGAGGGCTCGCGCGCGCGTTCGCGGCGGCTCTTGGTATGGTATAGTGGTGGGGGAAATTATTTTATGTTGTGTAGTTGCGTTCATAAACGAACAAATTAAATATTAATTGGTGGGGGAGACATCGAAAAGTCCCTACAGGTTAATCGGGAGGGGGTAAATGGTATAGTGGTGGGGGAAATTATACCTCGCGTACGTAAGCGGATGCCAGTTAAATGATATAGAATATACCTTCTCAAACAGATGCGAGTAGGCGGCCCAGTGGTACGGTTGTCGCTTATCATGCAAGTTAACCGGGTTCGAATCACGGCGGATAAATTTTTAAATTATTTTCCACGCGCGGTGGTCATAGGTGGTGGGGTGGCGGGGGTACATCGTTAACGTGTGTGATATATGGTGGGTTCATCAACCGTCAATGTATAGGGATGAGCAGACGGGTATAGTGGGATGAGCAGACGGGTATAGTGGGATGAGCAGACGGGTATAGTGGGATGAGCAGACGGGTATAGTGGGATGAGCAGACGGTGTAGTGGGATGAGCAGACGGGTATAGGGATGAGCCAGCAGGATGAGGTTCCAGAACTCTCTTTCTCTACCTACTTATAAAGTTTTTGTTTGTTTTATTAATTGATATTTAAATTTTAAATATTA
>CARXXK010001103.1:0-64147 GCA_949089665.1 Macrosiphum euphorbiae
AATAATTCTGTTCTCATTGATTAATATCAGTTCCTTGATATCATTATATTTTTCACTGTATGCAATACGTGAACATTTATTTGTCAGAATTGGTAACTCCTATACTGGATAAGGTCCTCGTATACTGAAACTCGACATTTTATTAAAAATAGTGTGATTATTGTAATCGAAAATGCATATTATAAATTATTACGTATATGTATTGGTATACCGTATACCTAATATACCTATCAAAGGCTTTCGTAATTATTATCAAATCCATGCTTTATAAAAAATGTTAAAAAAAGTGGACAAGTGGGTATTGCTCTGCTGTACATTGTTGTCGAGTATGTCATTGTAATGGATGTGTTAGATTTGAATTAAGCAGTGGCGGCTCGTGGAGGTACCTTACCTGTACAATTCGACTTCAATGCTACTGAGGCACTGACCAACAATAATATTTATATTACTTTACTCATAAAATTATATATTTATTTACCTGTAATAGCTGTATCGATGCGTTACGTACAAGCAAGCACACACTTTAAAGGCCAAATTGTAAATAAACTAAAGATCTCAATAATAATGATCATATAATGTGAATAATATCACTGATGTGGCTAACAAGTACCTACTTCACAATCATTGCTATTGGTCGGTATTTCTTTGGCCATATAATTAGACGTAAATATCGAACTCTGCGCGCCGTAAATACAAAATCGCAGATGGCCGCCGTAAATGTACGACGAGAATTATCGTACAGTAATAATAATATAGTAGGTAATATAGTCCCGCCGCCGTCGCGGCACATCTCAATATAATCATAATTTGATAATAATATAACCTGTATAAACCAAATATTTTGTGTGCTCCTCGGGCCACCGCAACATATACAGTACCTACACAGTATACACGAAAGTACGAGTCTCTACACTGTTATTAGATTGTTTCTTATTGCAATGGAATAATTGCCAAATTACCAAATGATGATATTTTTCTTCAAATATTATTATTTTACAATACAATTGGGAATCATTTAAATTATTTCGTTAGAAATATAGACCATCATGATTCCTATTTAATTACTGCGAGAAGTATAATTGCGAAGTGCGGACGCACCAACGCACCTTAGCACGAGTCGCCACTGGAATTGGCAGTGATAAATCATTGCATACGAAAAACAATTCTGAGTGGAGACGGAATGTCGTTATAAAACACTTTCATAACTAACCTAATTTAATAATTAAAAATCGCTGAATACCTATCAAATATATCACATTTAAAATCAAACGATCATACAATTTTTTCGATGAAGGAAATAAAATTTGTTGGGAATTTTCGATTGAAATTTATCATGAAGTATTTTTATGAAAATTGAAATTATTATGAATTTCTAACTTACGTGATAACTATATTGAATGACAAAGGGCGGGATTAGTGAGCTATTCCCACTCATTTATTTTGACATTTTATGTCTTTGATTTGGCACATAGAATCGAAAAACGTTACGTTACAAAAAAACGTTACGTTATGCCATTTATTGTTGCCATGAGTTTTAAAACTATTATAATAATAATTATTGTTGGCCGTGAAATCAGTGTTTTAGAAATAGAACAACGTTACGTTACATAAAGCGTAACGAAAAAAAAAAAAAATTAAGAATGTCATTTTTCTCATCCGAGATTCGAACTCGATATACGCGCTTATCACACGTAATTTAGGCGAAAAAAAGCACCATAAAAACCAAAAGAAAATGTATGGAAAAACGGGAATTTTTACTCAAAATCAGTTTTCGATAAAATCGTTTTGGTTTTTGGTATAACTCTAAAACAAATAATCATGGGTACATATAATGTTCACTGAATGTTTATATTACCAATTTCTATGCACCATAACATTTTCAAAATATTTTGACTTGTTTTGAGCTGTTTACGGAACATTTCGGTTTCCATTTTTTTTTTTTTTAGTAAATGTCAATAAAATGTTATTCGTTTAGGCAAAAAACTTGACAATTTAATACAAGGCTCCTAATATACAGTTACAAATAATAATATGAATGGACGCTGAAAACTATAAAAAAGCCTTACCATTTTATTAGATTCTGAGTGGAACGACGAATGTATGATTTACAATGATGTGTGTTTTTTTTTTTTTGTGTCTGTGTACACGATAAGTAGTCGAATAATGCTTCGATTTTCGACTTCAGTATCTTGTTCGATTGAAAAGTGAATATCGTTGGTGCATTGTGGAGGTCAAATTTTAAAATTCCCAGTACTTTTCTAAAGCACCAAGAAAAACAAAAGAAAAATTAAGGAAAAACGGGAAATTTTACGCAAAATCGGTTTTCCAAAAAATTGATTTTGGTTTTTGGTTTAACTTTAAAACAAATGAAAGTATATAGATAAAATTTTCACTGGTTGTTTATATTTGCATTTTCTATACACGATAACATTTTCAAATATTTTGATTGATTTTAATCTGTTTAGGGACTTTTCATTTTCCATTTGTTTTTAGTTTTTTTTTCTAAAAATATCAATTAAATTTTATTTGTTGGTTGCAAAAGCTTGAAAATTAATAGAAGGCTCCTAGTATATTGTTTCAAAGGCAGATGAAAAATATTAAAAATCCTTAGTCACAATTTATTTTATAAGCATTAGAAGTTCAAAATTGACAAAATATAGAAATCTCACGAAATCTAAGATTTGAAAATGAAACACAAGATTCCTTATAAGATTATCTACCAAAAAGTGTAAAAATTTAATACAAGGCTCCTGATATATTGTTACAATAGAAATTGAAAAATTTTAAAAATATCTAGGCACAATTTTTTTTTTCATAAGCATTTAAAGATCGAATTTGACAACATTTATCAAAATCTCGAAAATTATCAATCATTGTAATTAATAAATTATAAAAGGTTCAGTTTTTATAGCTAAGGATTGAAAATTTAAAACAAAGGTTCTAATAAATAGTTCATACTGTAACCAAAAAATCTAAAAATTATATGAACACAGTTATTTTTTACAGAAATTTTAAATTCAAATTTGGACAAAATTACATAATAAAAACCTAGAATAACTATTTTAGTTATTTTGTTGTGATTGTATAATATTTTTCGTGGGTACTTGAAACTTCTAAAGTATACTACTACATATATATCTATGATAGTATCAGGGTTTGTTGTTGGTGTATAACGCGTTATAAGTACCTAATGGATATTGTGATATGATTAATTTGAATTCATTATAGGCACCTACCTATTATATCAATTTTTTTTTAATACCATTGATATGACTTATACCTAGACTGACATACCGTGTCTGCTCAGAATCGTTTTTCTTATACAATGATATTATATCATTGCATTCAAATATAATACCATCAATTATACAGTGACCCACTTGTAACCTACAGTACAGCAGAGCGACATCCACTTACCCACCTTCTTTTTAAAAAAAGCATATAAAGAACGAATTTTGTCATAATACGTAAAAATCACAAAAATGTGCAAATTACTTTGAGGTAAAATAATTCATAAGAAATTTTATTTTTAAAGCTAAGATTTGAAAATTTAATTCAAGATACTTCATAAGTTTGTCTATCTTTAGAAAAATAAAATGTCTACCAGAAAGTCATATTAAAGTATTTTGTACGTTTGATGTTCAATTTTTTTTTTCAAAAACAAATAACTGTGGACACTTGAAATTTACACCATATGTGTTTATTTCATTGATTCCTATACTTGATAACATAATGTTGTTTAGTTTTGAACTTATTCCTACGGATACTTACAATTTTAATTTGTTAGTTTCTTTTTCCATTAGAAAAATTCCAAAAGAAAAATTAAGGAAAAACGGGAATTTTTACGCAAAATCGATTTTTCAGAAAATTGAATTTGGTTTTTGGTGTAACTTAAAAACAAATGACCGTAGATACATGAGATTTTCACTGGTTGTTTATATTTGAATTTTCTATACAGGATAACATTTTCAAAATATTTTGATTTATTTTGAACTGTTTAGGGACATTTTCATTTTCCAATTTTATTAGTTTTTTTTTCTAGAAATATCAATAAAATTTTATTTGCTTAATGTGGTATATAAAATGTGCTCCATAGATATACTGGAATGATTTGACAAAATATTTTAATAAATTACGAGTATAATGTAGAAGTTGTTGCTTATTATTACTTAAAATAATTCGCAATGAAATATGTAATTTAAATACCTTCACCAAATTCATAAAATAAAATTTAGATACTCAATTAGGTGTCTACTTAATTAAACAGGTAGCTAGGCACTTGATAAGATCACTTATTACCCACCTTATTCAGCCGCTTGTCGAATGTGAAACGCTGTTCAAATAATATTTTATACCTACTTGCCTAAGAAGTGCCAGCTAGTAGCACACAGTATTACAGTAAAGGTACTAATGTACTATAGGTCGAATGGGCCAACTTGGGGCCAAAATATTATCTTATAGTTTTACCTCTATAACGGTCTCTTGTCATATCTTAATACTTATTACTTATCATTTTGGTAAGGAAGTAGTGTCGCCGCATCGGATTTTAACTAATTAAATAGGCAGTGATGGGAAAGAACGCTTTCATAAGAACGTGTTCATATTGTGGGAACTTGACATGAACGAGTTCGATTTTCAAGAAATGAACTTGAACGTGAACTAAGTTCTTATTGATTATGATTTTGAACGTTTTGGGTTCGTTCATTGACAATTTAAATTTCATAGAACAGGCGATAGGATAACGTTTTGAAATGTTTTGTAGCCAATCAGGTTCCTTCTCAAGAATAAAAAGATATAATTTGTTTTTGATTTTGTTTATCTTTAGTTTGGATATTTATTTTTGCCCTGAAATCACAACGCTGCGCCGTTGATCGACTGAAAGAATAGTAGGTACCATAACGTTTGTGGTATATTTTTATAATTCTGTTGTAACTTGACATGATACAATGAAGTGTAATAAATATAATATAAATTATAATAAATAACATTTCCAAGACTAACACGTCCATACATATTATTTTTTTCTGTATACAGCGCGTTCCACAGAATACAGGGTGATTGGAAAAATATAAAACTATTTGTATTACGCAATCAAAATTAATTTTAATATTATGATTTTGTTTCCGTTAATTAATCAACATTATTTTAACCACTACTCTATAATTATTATTTTAAATTACTAATTAGTTACATAGGATAAAGTAAGTTGCAGAGCCACGTATCGCCGGCTTCGACGCATAGTCTAACTTGAACTAGTTCATTCTAAAAACTATGAAATAGAATTTGAACTAGTTCATATTTAATGTCTCGAACTTGAACTTGAACTAATTCATTTTTAGAAAGAACTTTCTCATCACTGTACCTAAATAGGTACCTAAGTAAGCACTCCGGTACTCGAGATGATCCCTTATACCAACCTACTTATTTTCAAATAAATACCTAGGTAGGTACTTGCAACTTGGTATTTCTTTTTATTTCATATATGAAATATTTATAGTACCTTTATTTACACATCAATGTTATGATCTGACTGAGTAAAAAATGACAACCATTTATATACAAAAAAAAATAATTTTCACTGTTAATCTCAAGTTCCCTGTCTGGCCAGCTCTTTAAAATTCGAATATCGGAAAATCCTTGATGGAAAATCTGATGTACAATCTAGATCTTTAGAGGAACCACTATTCCAAATGTGTACGTTTTGAAGTTTTTGAGTTGTATCGATCAGTTAGTGAACGAGTGGTATGTGCCATTCATATATGATATAGATGAAGTGCGCCAAGCTTAATAATAATATTATATAGAGTAGAATCATTTACTTTTCGATATTTTAACCGACAACCGAATTTCCTGATTTACTAATTATTATAGCCGACAGTCACACACTCAAAGTCCTTCAAATTGACTGTCTCTTTGACGTCACACACGTCTGATACATGACAGACGTTACATTTAACGTCCAATAACGCGTGACCCCAGCCTTATATTTCTTAAATATTGTCGTTCAGACGTCAAAATATATATATAATATAATATGAACTATAGTTTGAATTTATTACCTATACATTTTAACTATTTATATTTTATGCATGCAATAGTTATCGTGCTTTTGTACCTACTGCAAATGACACACACGGTTTTGAGCATATTTTATTCGCGTTAGATCGATTAATGTCTTCCGGAATTAATTTTATAATATAATAATATTTTATGTTTTTTTTATTATGTTGATATTATATTAGGTAGGTATACTGTTACCGTATACATGAACTGTAATTAGACACGAGGTGATTTCTACTTTTTTTTTTTTTTTTGATATGAAAGAAAACGACATAAATTAAAATAATATAAGTTCCAATTTTTTATGGGTCAATACAAAAGTTAAATATAAACAATACATCATAATACATCAATAAATTATTTTACAAGTGTTCACTTTTCAGTATAATATCCTTTAAAACTAATATTTATTTATTTATTTATTTAATTGATTTAACAGGCTTGAGCCCTTTGATTATAAGGTATAATACAATTGACAAATTACATGAACGGAAACTTACATATTTTGATTACATTAAACAAAAAGGAAAAAATAATAAAGAACTATACAAAGTACAAATACAGAAATACAACTAACCTAACCTAATAAACAATTAATATTCATATTAATACTTCGAATAAATGCAATGATATAATATAAAATAATGGAAAATGATAAAGATCCAAAATGATCGTCACATTTAAAATATATAATATTATTGTAATAGTAAATTATAATATATACACGACAAGAAATCGTTAAGTTAAATATAATTTGTGTTTGTACATATATTTTTTTTAATATTTTTTTTTTTATTAGAAATCAAAATAAATGGTTACAAATTTAACAAATTTAACAAATTGTTACTGTTTTGATTACCTACACATACTGTACACATACTATTTATAGGAACAAGACACCCAAGCATAATATAACATTTTCATTTTATTCAGAATCAGTATCTCGTCGTCGATGTAGTCAAAATATAATCTTAATTTCCCAGGAATTTAGTTAATAATAAATAATAATAATACGCTGAAATATATTATAGACAATAACGAAAGAAAACGCGAATAACGAGTACAAAAAACGATAAGAGATGATGGGGAATGATGAAAAGTGCACAGTCCATAGACACACAGATTATCTATGCTGTTTAGTTGCGTTAGTAGTTCTAACATGTAGGGGCTGGGGCGGAGGGCAGTTGCTTCGGCTCTGGTAGCTATTTTGCAACAGCTGGTTAGGTGGGTGATGCAGGTGCGGCGATTAAAATATGTCTAATTTTGAGGAATATTGGCCAGCTAAGGTGGTTGATACACAACTAATAACTAGTCAGAAGTCTAACTAACGGCAATGGAAGGAATTGATGAGGCAGCTTGAAGTTACTCAAAGTACTGGCTCATCAACTGCGATGCGGAAGGAGAATTAGTCCACCACATTAAAATACCTAGTAAATCAGTATGGATCAAGTATTGGAGGATTAGGAAAAGGAGAAGGTGCAGAGGGTCAAGAAGTAGGTGCATTCGGTCTAGGAACTAGAAATGAAAGAGGAGACCGCCTTGTAGACTTCTGCAATCAACATATTATGACCATAACTAATACATAAAATACATAAAATGTGCAAGAGAGAAATGTGGTTTTATTCGTATTAACTCTGTGTTGTGCCATATTGTATTAAAGATGACCAAAAATATGTCCCGCTCTATTACTTTGAAGGTGAAACAGAAAACCTAAGACGGCGGGCTGTAAAATTAGAAAATTGGAACTTGGAATATCTCAAGTTCTGTTTTAAAGTGCAGGGTATCAGAAATGAGTTGTTTGACAGTGCCCTTTGCACAGCGACCAGTCTTAACAACTATGTACAATCCAATGACAAATGGCAATGTAATGTCACATTCAAGTCAAATGAGACAATTCTACAATCAACGTGCTAACAATAATCAAGCCCAACAACAACAGTTGCAGCAATAATACCACAGCAACAACAAATAATTACCACTAATCAAACTCAGCAGTCATATAGTGGCCATCTGTCGTTTAATCAACACACAACAGCGCAACGCATTAAGGAATGCTGGGCCTGTTGCAATTGCTCCGCCCTTAGAAATCATTGCCTTATCGTCCCTTAAATCCAGCCCTATTCTTCCAGCTGTGCAGAAGAATTCTTTTTGTAATATTAATGCATGGGAATTGACGAGAATACCGGAACGGATTAGGGGGGCCCATGACACATCTAAAAATGCCGCATACTAGGTCAATGATATTTAATATTCCAAAATATTCACCAATAACACAAATGCCTTTAATTGCGGCAAAGCATGCGTGACATCTTGTAGCCTGGCCATAGGTGTTGCAGCCGGGTACATTGACCTGATTCGTCCATTTCCCCTCAACACGGCCAACTGCTCGCTGTCAAACAAACGACGGGTGAAATGTAATAACCACTTCTGAACACTGTTGGATGAGCAGTAGGAGGGATAGTGATTATTAAAAAGAGGAGCAGACACTTACGAATTTCCACTGAATAGCGTCGTTTTCAAGTATTTGTTTAAGATGTAAGCGCATCTCTCGACTGTGCACGAAGACAACACCATCTGGACTAAATCGTTTAATGTCACCATCAGATCCGAATAGATGTATGGTTTTGCGTTTATGCAATGAATCACTCTCCCTTTGATCTGTGTTAAATATATATATACATACATATGAATATTATTTATTTTTTAAATACAAATAATAGTATCATAATAAATTAAAAGATAAATTTTCGGTATTCTATATAGCAAATAAAATCGAAATAGTAATTTTTTGTGTTAATACTATACTCAGAATTTAATTTAATAACATACGGGCCTGTTACTTATTGCTATAACGCGATTGATCAAATAATAAATGTCGAAACAATTGTAAGAAGTTAAAAAATATAGATAAATAATAATAATTAATAATAAAGATTAACTCATAGTACCTATTTTATGTTTATTAATGAACATTATAAACTTATCTATGATATGAAAAATTGGCTGAAGTTATGTTTATGCTATTTTTGTTAGTAAATATATATTTGTTTAAAAAAAAGGTATAGAGGTATCAAGATTTTATATCTTATAGAGGTATGAAAAATAATAATAATTTTATTCTAGGCCCCAATAAATTCAGTCAATCTTAAAATATTAAATATCACTAACCTTGTATGCAGCATTATTAGATGTGTCATGCGCCCTCCACATCCGTTCCCGTATTCTTGTCAATTCCCATGCAATAATAGGACGAAAAGAATTCTCCTGCACAGCTGAAGAATATGGCTGGATTTAAGGGACGATAAGGCAATGATTTCTAAGGGCGGAGCAATTGCAACAGGCCCAGCATTCCTTAATGCGTTGCGCTGTTGTGTGTTGATTAAACGACAGATGGCCACTATATGACTTCTGAGTTTGATTAGTGGTAATTATTTGTTGTTGCTGTGGTATTATTGCTGCAACTGTTGTTGTTGGGCTTGATTATTGTTAGCACGTTGATTGTAGAATTGTCTCATTTGACTTGAATGTGACATTACATTGCCATTTGTCATTGGATTGTACATAGTTGTTAAGACTGGTCGCTGTGCAAAGGGCACTGTCAAACAACTCATTTCTGATACCCTGCACTTTAAAACAGAACTTGAGATATTCCAAGTTCCAATTTTCTAATTTTACAGCCCGCCGTCTTAGGTTTTCTGTTTCACCTTCAAAGTAATAGAGCGGGACATATTTTTGGTCATCTTTAATACAATATGGCACAACACAGAGTTAATACGAATAAAACCACATTTCTCTCTTGCACATTTTATGTATTTTATGTATTAGTTATGGTCATAATATGTTGATTGCAGAAGTCTACAAGGCGGTCTCCTCTTTCATTTCTAGTTCCTAGACCGAATGCACCTACTTCTTGACCCTCTGCACCTTCTCCTTTTCCTAATCCTCCAATACTTGATCCATACTGCTTTACTAGGTATTTTAATGTGGTGGACTTCTTCTCCTTCCGCATCGCAGTTGATGAGCCAGTACTTTGAGTAACTTCAAGCTGCCTCATCAATTCCTTCCATTGCCGTTAGTTAGACTTCTGACTAGTTATTAGTTGTGTATCAACCACCTTAGCTGGCCAATATTCCTCAAAATTAGACATATTTTAATCGCCGCACCTGCATCACCCACCTAACCAGCTGTGCAAAAGAGCTATTTCGTTGAACCCTGAAAATTCAATAAAAATTCAATATAAAAAATTGTTAATTTACTAATATATATTACATAGTCCACAATGTAATATTAATACCCACCATTGAATTCAAACAATTAATTATTATATCACACATGCAAAACTTGTAGTCAATACTTTTATTAAATTATAAATTAACTTTAATAAAGCATCAAAATATATTAAATTATAAAATTATCCAACATAGTAACAGCTGGACTCTTAATTTTAAAACAATTTCAAATAAAAGAAAAGCAATATACTTTATTTTATAATTATTATTTATTAATATATCAGCATTACTTTTAGTCAACAAAAAAGTGTAAAAAAAAACGTTAATTGTTTGAATTGCCAACTGAGGAATAACAATAATTAATCCATTAGTTTATAAAAATTATTTGTGTTAAATAATAATACAAAAAAGTTATTTCTTTAATGGAGACAAAATTATAAAATACAAAATAGTTTAGAGCATGTGCTTTGAACTACATATAATTGGTTTAGTATTTCTATATAAGGGGTTAGGAATAAGTGGGGAAAAAAAATTAAGAAAGTTGAAAAATAAGTACCGCATTATAGCACTGGGCAGCTATACTTTGATTTCTGGCTGCAATAGAATAGCCACAAGTTGAGGGCGGCTGAGCATGAGTGCTATATGAATCAACCTGCAAAAATATTATATATTTATTATTATTATTATGAATTAATGACAATTATAATATCAAAATATATGTTATGAATAGTTCAATAAATAAATTTAATAAGTTAATAACATCTGTAAAAATACATTAATATTAATTTAAAAAACGTTTATATTATTGGGTCTAACTTTTGTCAGCTGACATTATTTTCGGAATTTTTATAACCCCTTGGCTATTTGAAGACTTTAGGGCAACAACATGTTCATGTTTTGGCCAAAATCACTTTATATCGTCATAAAATATATAAAAAAAAATCTGCATCGATTAATGTAACAATGAGATATGTCTGACTGTTACATATGAAGTTATAATATGTCTTGTCGTTGTGTGTTGCAACAACAAGATATTTCCAGAAAAATACATATTAAATAAAAATGTAATTTTGGTGCAACAACAAGATATGTCCAGAAAAATACATATTAAATAAAAATTTAATTTTGGTGCAACAACAAGATATGTCCAAACAAGTTATTAAAAGGTATGCATGTAACTAAATTCTACTATTTTTTTTAAAAAAATTCTAATCTTTTTATTTGGAATTTACAATGTTTTTTTTGTCTGTTGAATAATTTTAAAAAAGGACATGTCTCGTTGTTGCCCCAAAGTCTTCATTTGAGAGTTGAGGGCTTGAGGCTTACTAATAATAAATAGATTTGAATAAATTATTTGATCAACTGAGTTAATTGTAGATAACTAATGACAGTTGTTATTATTTATTTATTTGTTTCTTGTTTGCTTATTTATTTTGATTGTTTGTTTAATCATTTATTTACGTATTATTAATTATAAGTATTGTTGTTATTATATATTTAAATAGGTTTCATCGACGAATTTATTATTCACTTACCATTTAAATTTATTTTACTCTAGTGTGTCAATTACATTTTAATTCTGTTTATTTTTTCTGTTTATCCTGAATTCGATACATTATTTAATAGTCGTTTGAGGTTAACCAAAAAAACAAATGAGACCATCCTATTATTGTTTTGTTATGGTAACACTGTAATCTATCATATTCATTTGTATGTGTCTGTGTGTGTAATTAGTCATCTCCCTCGCGTCTCGCTTGTTTTGAGTTGCCTCGTCAATTATGTTAAATAAATAAATGTCAAACAATATTATTTTTGTTTACTAACTTCAAATACAACATGGTGTCAGGTGTTGATTCATTATGGGTGGAAAAAAGAAGGATCAAGCAGATAAATCTGGATCACAACATGATGAGTCAATAAACAAGCCGCAACCAACCACGTGCACTGATACTCAAATTTCTACAAAAACATTTACAATGTCGTCAGGTCTTATTGGTAATGTAAATCAACTATCCTTCGATGGAAATTTATGTCAAAATTGGTCCGATTGGTTGCAAGAGTTCAACATTTATTTGATTGCGAGTGGCTATGATAGTTATTAAAAATAACTCTAGTAATGATAATTTACTTTTTATTGGTTCTATAATTGATCATAATAAATATTATGTTTGGCAAATTGTATTACAAATTAATAATAGATATGTGAATTTTCAGTTAGATACAGGTGCCCAAGCTAATATAATGTCAATTGAAATTTTTAAAAAAAATGAATATTTCTGTCAGTAGTATTAAAACACAATCTATTGTAAAATTAATGGCTTTTAACTCTAATAAGATATCCACTTTAGGTAAAATAATAGGCAATAACTAATTTACCATCACCAAAATGTGTAAAAGACTTACAAAGGTTTCTAGGCATGATTAATTATCTAGGTGCGTACATACCTAATTTAGCTGCCGAATCAATTATTCTGCGTGACTTGTTAAAAAAAAAATTCATTGTGGCAATGGGATGACAATTTTGAAAAAGCATTTTGTCATTTAAAAAATATTATATCAAAATTTCCTGTTTTAAGTTATTTTGACAGTTCAAAACCTATAACGTTATCAGTCGATGTTTCAAAAAATGCTGTAGGTGCAGTTTTGCTGCAAGATAATAAACCTTGTGCTTATGATTCAAAGTCATAAACTGAAAGTCAACAAAATTTTGCTCAGATTGAAAAAGAATTATATGCTATAATGTTGGGTTGCACTAAATTTCATCAATATTTGTATGGTCAAACAATTACTGTGCAAACTGACCATAAACCACTAATTACATTATTTACAAAACCTCTTCATTCTGTACCTGTCCGTCTCCAACGCATGATGCTTAAACTACAATTTAAAAGTTACTTTTTTTGTTCCTGGTAAATTACTAATAATTGCTGATACTTTGTCTAGAGCAGCACTTCAAATAACTGAAGTTGATGAAATTGAAGATGATATAATCTTAAATGTTCAAAATTTAATTTTAAATATAGCAATTTCAAAAAATAAATTAGATTTGATTAAAAAGAAACACAAAATGATTTGGTATGTAAAAAGCTTAGTGAAGTTATACAAAGTGGGTGGCCAAAAAATAAGAATTTAATTGAGGAAATTATTAAACCCTATTGGTCTTTTAAAGAATATTTATGTGTAATAGACAACTTATTATTTAAAAATAAAAGTTTGCTTATACCTAAAAATTTAAGACCAGAAAAGTTAAAAATAGTTCATGAAGGTCACATGGGGATTGAAAGATGTAAAAATTCAATAAGAGATTTAATATTTAGGCCTAACATAAATTCTGATATAAAAAATATTGTTGAAAATTGTAAGGTATGCATGAAATATAGAAATAATAATTCTAAAGAACCTTTAATACCACATGATATAACTCAAATACCTTGGTTTAAGTTAGGAACTGATTTATTTCACTTTGATAATAAAATATATTTATTGGTGGTAGACTATTATTCTAAATTTAAAGAAATTGCACATTCAACATCAGGATTTACAAGTACTTCTGTTATTCAACATCTAAAATCAATGTTTGCTAGATTTGGAATACCATTTTCAATAGTGTCTGATAATGGTCCACCATTTAGTTCATTAGAATTTAAACAGTTTATGTCTGAATGGGATGTAGAACATATCACTTCAAGTCCACATTATTATCAATCTAATGGTTTAGCAGAAAGATCAATACAGTCAATAAAGAAATTACTAAAAAAATTTAAAAAAAGTAAAACTGATATATATATGTATAGCTTTAATGCATAATCGAAATTCTCCTAAAGGTAATTTATGTTCTCCATCTCAACTATTAATGTCAAAATCAATTCGAACAAAATTACCTGTTCCCATAGATAACTTAAAACCTAAATTAACTGAATTAAGTGATTACCAAAATAAAATAAAATAAAAAAAACACAGATAAAATAACTAATTATTATAATAAAAAAACAAAATATTTAACACCTCTTGCAGTTGGTGAAAAAGTTGTATTTAAATTAGCACCCAATGGTCCTTGGATTAATGGTAAAGTGATTCAAATTGATAAACATCCTAGATCTTATGTAATTGAAGGTGAAAAGGGGGGCAATTATAGAAGAAACAGAAAACATTTAATAACTTGTGCTTCAACCACTTCTAGAAAAAATAATTATGAACAACCTAACTTAAATTTAAACATAGATAAAAAATCTACTCGTTCTGGTAGAACAATAATTAAACCTAAACGGTTAGATTTATAAGCCATATTTATTATTAAGTAATTACATATTATATTAATTATTTGTTTTACTATATATTTTATGTAATATGTTATTTTTTCTTGTATTATCATCATTATCATTATATATTTTGTATTATTATCCTAAATTATTATTATATTCTTACTACATTACATTTAAAAAAAAAAAAAAGAAGAAGGAAGATGTTGTGTTAAGGTAACACTGTAATATATCATATTCATTTGTATTTGACTGTGTGTGTAAGTAATCTCTCTCGCGTCTCGCTTGTTTTGAGTTGCCTCGTCAATTATGTTAAATAAATAAATGTCAAACAATATTATTTTTGCTTACTAATTTAAAATACAACAATTATTAATAGCAATATAAATTTATATTTATATTATTAGGCCTCAACACATGATAATAACTATAATAATAACAATAATATCGAATAAATTATAATAATCAATATTAATCAAGAAAACTAAACCGAGGACGGTATAGTAGTGGTGGGTCGTTACTACTGTACTAGGTACAATGTAACGATTACATTGGTGGAACGAGTAGGAATGAGTACATTTATTGTTCCACGTTCGAACATTCAGTACAAAGTTACCAACTACAAAATGGTCCCCATCAGGGTACACCGACATCGAGTCTGTACCGAATACGGATAATTCCCACCACTACGGTATCGCCTACAATCTTGTCCAACACAATAAAAAAATTAAAACCAAATTACGTTACGTTACATTGTTATAATCATCAATTTAATATCGTTACCTTCGTTTGCTGGAACGCTGTTTACAGAAGCCATTTTTGAAGTGTTCATCGAGTCAAAATAACATAAAGCATTGGTAATGGCCATTGAAAAAAAGCAGATAAAGACTGGCGAAAAACCAACTACGTCGACAACTGTATAAATATTAAATTATAATAATACTATAATAATTCAATGAACTACACCGAACGGGTCACGCAGTGCTGTCGGTGGCCAATTCGAGGACAACGGGAAACCGTAGAACGATGAGCACGTGGCGGACAACGAGCTACGCGCGGCAATGTCGACGGACGAGTGTCGAAGGAATATGAACTGCCAGCTCGTTGGCGCGGTGTGGGATCGGTGGACGGGCAGCGGATCGAGGAGGTTGCCAACATAACGACATAATACCAGGCGCGAGTTGGCGTGACCAACTCACTTCCCGCGACCCGTACCCACTCACAACCAACGGTCATGCTCTGGTCGTGTGGCGAAATCCAATGGTGTCAGCCCGTCGCCGTCTGCCATAGGCAGCGACCGCACTGACTAGCTAACCAGACTAACCAGGCTACCGACGCGCCAATCGTGCATACTTCAAAGTTTTTCCCAAACAGTGTACCAACACGGGAACGATAATAATTTATTTTCCCGGCAAAAACGATATACCTTTTTCCTCCACAAAAAAAAGTGGTTTAAATTTTCCTCCACATTAATTTAGAATGAATTTATGTCTATTTTCCTCCAATATTTTAGTAGTCCAGTCATATTAGGTTTTCAGCTCGGAAAAATTCCCACTTAGCTGAATTTTGGTACACACCTTTATGACATCGTTTTAGAAAACGTGTGAAAAGTCGACATCTATCTCATGTACTCGTCAAAGGTTATTCGAGGTTAAAGGCCACACCTTTTTTTTTAATATCCCGCTTTTTATGAGTCGTACAGTAAAAAGTTATAAATTGTAGAGAAATTAATTATCAAAAAAAAAGTTTTTATGACATTTTCAGGTAAAGTTATAGTTTTCGCGTTATAAGGCCATCAAAATGTACACTTTTAATGAAATATGAATTTTATGATAAAAACAAGTAGCCATTGCATTAATATCTAGCTTTATACTGGTTGTACAAAAATAATTGTCATACAAAAATTGTGGAGGACAATATTATTTACAAGATGGTTATATCCAATCGCACTTGTGGTATACGAATTTTAACGTTTACCGTACAAAATTACAATAGTATTATATATTATATATTATATATACATATTAGGGGGGTATTTATAGCTATAGAGGTCAATTTTTTTTTTGAAATTTGATGAGAAGTGCCTCAAATTGTATTCTATGTATTAAAAAAATAATTATGATAAAGTTTGAGAGTGTTAAGTCTACCCCTTACTTTCCCCTTCGTTTTCGGAGGAAAATGGCTACTGCCTAATTTATTATTCCTTTGAATACCACTACTCCTCCGATTCCCGGTAATTGAGCTACGAAAACGTTGTGCGTTCGCTTCCTCTCCGCCGCCCTGCCATAATAATATAAAGAACTGTGGCAAACTGTGGCAAACGGGAGGGCTTATTTTTAATTGTATTTGCTATTATTCGATCGTTGTGTAACTCGCATCCGACTGTGAGATAGCAGAAATTACCTTGCGATGGTATACCGTGAAGGTAATTAATATAAACATGTATATAAAATATGTAAAATATACAATTAATTACATTGTATGTATACTAAATTATTGTAGGTTTTAATACATTATACAAATTAGAGATGTTCCGGGTACCCGGAAATTACTCGATGGCCGGCGTAATACCTACATTTTTCCCCGGCCCTTGCTCGGTACCCGGCGAAATACTACATTTTTACTCGACTCATATCCAATGGCAAAAGCTGACAATCTCTTTATAAATATATGAATATTTACCTAAATTAATATAACGGGAAAAATCTAAAATTCACAAAATACTTGTTGATCTGTGTGCAGGAGTGGGAGTGGTCAGTGCACAATTAGGTGGGGATAGTAGTGAGTAGGGCTAGGATTTTAATAACCCAAAAAACCTAAAAAAATGACATTAAAATAACCCAAAAATGTCCTAAAAAAATAACCTAAAAATGACCTTAAAAATGCCCAAAAGATAAAAAATGATTTTAAAATGTTATAAAAATGCATTATAATTATTAATTATTATTAATTAATTAATATTTCGGTACAAAATTATTTAAATTATAATATTATAAAAACATAGCAAAATAAATGTTAATTTAGGATTTTCTTGATATGAATAATAAAGTTTGAAGTTTGGACTTAACATGCAAAGGCCAGCTTGAAATTTCATGTACGTGATATCGTCGATATTGAACTGGTCAGGAAAATGAGCCGTGTCTAAGCCATCAATTATTCTTTATACTATCAATATAATTGAAATATTGAATATGATATTATTTCTGTTACAAATTCAAAACTTTTATCGAGAACATCTAGTACAAATGAAAATGTATAAAAATATTACCTAGATTTCAAAAAAGTATAAAAAATGCCAGTAAAATTGAAAAAATGACCTAAAAATGCTACAAAATGACCCTAAATCCATAAAAGTACAAAAAATGCAAAAAAAGAAAAATAAAAACTATATATTTGGACTCGTATATGACCAAATCACATTTTGTGCTTGAAAAGCTATGTCCTGTAAATCCTAAAAAATAATTGCAAAATCCTATACTATAATACCCCTAGTAGTGAGCATTGGAAAAAAAACCTAACAAAACCTAACCTAATCAATTCATTATTAACATTGTTGTTATTGCACATATTTGTCCGATGATTGCTACTTATTATTATTCATATTATTGTTTATCTGTGCTCGGTTGAAGAGACGTCTTCCCCAGGCATTTAATTGTATTTTTCGTGTTCCAAAAGACACATTTATTATTATTATCACAACATTGGCGTTCTGTTATTTACATCGGTCAACCTATCCACCCAAACTCGTGAACACCATTTCTTTTTATTTAAGTAGTTGCCCGGCCAAATGCTAGTGAATAGCCGGTAGCCCAAACAATCATAATAATATTATATATATATTATACATTTGTAATACAGTTGTGGATTTGTAGAACCAAGTAAGTACTGCCAGTGGCGTGGTGAACTGAAAATGTTCCAGAGGCAAACTATTAATATCCAAAGTACCCACCCATCCATGGTGACAAAATATTTTTCGTGGGTACTTGAAACTTCTTAAGTATACTACTACATATATATCTATGATAGTATCAGGGTTTGTTGTTGGTGTATAACGCGTTATAAGTACCTAATGGATATTGTGATATGATTAATTTTGAATTCATTATAGGTACCTACCTATTATATCAATTTTTTTCTTAATACCATTGATATGACTTATACCTAGACTGACATACCGTCTCCGCTCAGAATCGTTTTTCTTATACAATGATATTATATCGTTGAATTCAAATTTAATATCATCCATTATACAGTGACCGACTTGTAACATACTGTACAGCAGAGCGACACCCACTTGCCTACCTTTTTTATTTATAAGCATTCAAAGTTGGAATTTTGACAACATTTATCAAATTTAAAAATTTAAAATGACTTTGTCTGATATATTGTTACAATAGAAATTGAAAAATATTAAAAATATATATTGGTACATTTTTTTTACATTTATTTTTTAATACCATATATATATGTATATAATATGTCTTAAACCTAGACTGACATACCGTCTTATCTTAGAATCGTTTTTCTTACATAATTATATTATATCATTTAATTCAAATTTAGTACCTTCCATTTTACAGTGGCCCACTTGTAACCTTCTGTACAGCAGAGCACCTGTTTTTTTTTGCTTTTTTTTTAAAAAATAAATATGCTTATTTTGCTATTTCCCAATAATATAACGCTTTTTTTGTTATTAATTGTGCTTTAAAATCCAAGCCCTTACTCGTGAGTATAAGTGATAGAAATGGGAAAATGAAATTACAGCATGAAAATAAATTTAAATAAACACATACAAATTATTAAACCCATTACAAACACAAGATATACTTTCAATAGGGTTGTTAGAACCATAAGAAGTACTATGAAACGGGATGTTGGATGCAGGAGTGGACCGAGAGTAGACCACGAGGATGTGAAAGTTAAGCAATAAGTGTAGCAAGTCAGACCAGCTTATGCGGGTACTTTTAACAAGTTTGGAAAGAAATTAAATATCAATTAAATCACGTCTAGTATAAAGAGATACCAAATTTAGGCTTGAATATTAGTAATAACGGTACATGCCGGGAGATCGGGACATTGTTTGGAAGGAACGAGTTAAAAAAGCAACGGATTCTTGGAAAGAATTCATTTTTATAAAAAATAACGAGAAAATGAACTAGTTATATATCAATTAAAAATAACAAAATTTTTTTTTCCTTTCTAGTTCCAATTATTTACACAGATATGTAATTGAAATCAAGATATTATTTTTTAATGTGTATAATGTACCTATATTGGCATATTGCAAATTTTAGTAGTGATCGACAATCGTTATCGAGTACCTATCGATTATCGAAGTTAATTGTTACTCATTATGGTCACTTTATTAATATTTCTTATAGTTTTTATAAGTTATAATTTATATAGAAACGAGAAGGTACCTATATTAAATATAATTATTTAAAACGATAAGACAGTCGACCTCCCCATCGTGACAATCGACAGTTGGCCAACAATTTAATTTTGAAGAAAATATCAAACGACCCGTCACTTGTAGGTATATATATAATAATTAAAAATCAAACAAGTATATTATGCAATAAGCATATAAAAAAACAGTTATGATTAAATAAGAATTTTTATTTTATTTGGAACTAAAAAAGAAACACGTTAATTTTCCAAAGAACTACAAAAGAACGAATTCCTTCTTTTTTTAGGAACAAGGAATGGAACAAATTCCTTTTTATAAGGAATTTTCCAAACACTGGATTGGGATCATGACCAAGACGTGTATTATACTTTTTGTTATAAACATTTAAATTTTTTAGGTGAATATAATATTATAACCCGGTACCTAATATTTTATAATATTATTTGCATTCATCGGAGACCGGAGTTTAATATGTTAGTATAAAATTTGATTAGAAATATTACTTTCAGAATAACAGTAATATAACGATATAACATTATAACTGCGAACAAGAAATTTCATGACTTCATATCCTTATTTCTCGGAAATAAAATATGTTTACAATAATGGAAACAGGAAGGGCCGAGTTGAAGTGAAAGCGTATAGGTATCTCTTAATTCTTTTTTTTTTTTTATATATTAAGCCACAGCAACAGATGGTTGGCTGATATTAAATGTTTTATCTTATTCTTGTTTGCGTGAGCGAATACGTTTTACGGATGTGTAGATGGTATTTGTACAAAACTATTCGACAGCATATTACAATACCTACATGTTATATACACACATGACATAGCAGATAAACTATATAGCTGGGTAGTAGTTTGGTCCGTACGGATAATAATAAAACGAACCTAAACACGTATTATGTGTTAAGTTAGAAAAAAAAACTGGGTCCAATGTGTAAAGTCATAAAATTCGGAATTATATAGATGTATGTGTGTGTGTGGGTTTTTATTAAACGACGTTTTCAGAATTTTAAGAACACGTATTCTTATAAACTTCTCCACTAAGGTGGCAATTGCGATCTTACATGCCGACTATTTATTCTGTGTTGAAATAGTCACATAATATACCTGCAAGTTGAAATAATTCGAAAACATTTTTAACAATATTTGCTCATTGATTTTAAAATAACACCCTATATAGAAGCTAAAATCGATTTCTAATTTGAGATAATTTTTAACCTATTTCTCTTCTTATTACAGTTTAACATAATTATTGTCCTTAATTCCTAAGACGTAATAAAACAAATGTATTGAATGTATTCCTTTATTGTATTTATATTTTCTATTATTTATGAATTGTAGGTTTTAGATTCTAAATTGTAATTGATACAATAGTATATTTAAAAATACATTTAACCTGGTTTAGGTATAATATTGAATTATCTACATCCATCTGTATTATTAAAAAATTAAGTCACATCAAGTTTCAAAAGTCATAGTCATAGTCATAGCTAGTTGTACCTAGTAATCGTGTTGCTAAAAAGATATATGCTCAATCGTGTTTTACCGATTATTTTAGCACGTCCAATTCAGTTTTAAAAAAAAAAATTATTTAAGTAGGTAAATTATTATTACTTAATAAATAATAATTATAAAATATCAAGACAGACAAAAATAACACGTATGTAATTAATTCTGTTCTCATTGATTAATATCAGTTCCTTGATTATCATTATTATTTTTCACTGTTTGCACTTCGTGAACATTTATTTGTCAGAATTGGTAACTCATATACTGGATAAGGTCCTCGTATACTGAAACTCGACATTTTATTAAAAATAGTGTGATTATTGTAATCGAAAATGCATATTATAAATTATTACGTATATGTAGTGGTATACCGTATACCTACGCATCAAAGGCTTTCGTAATTATTATCAAATCCATGCTTTATAAAAAATGTTAAAAAAAAGTGGACAAGTGGTTATTGCTCTGCTGTACATTGTTGTCGAGTATGTCATTGTAATGGATGTGTTAGATTTGAATTAAGCAGTGACGGCTCGTGGAGGTACCTCACTGTACAATTCGACTTCAATGCCACTGAGGCACTGACCAACAATAATATTTATATTACCTACTCATAAAATTATATATTTATTTACCTGTAATAGCTGTATCGATGCGCCACGTACAAGCAACAACACACTTTAAAGGCCAAATTGTAAATAAACTAAAGATCTCAATTAATAATGATCAATATAATGTGAATAATATCACTGATGTGGCTAACAAGTACCTACTTCACAATCATTGCTATTGGTCGGTATTTCTTTGGCCATATAATTAGACGTAAATATCGAACTCTGCTCGCTGTAAATACAAAATCGCAGGTCGCCGCCGTAAATGTACGACGAGAATTATCGTACAGTAATAATATAGTAATATAGTCTCGCCGCCGTCGCGGCACATCTCAATATAATCATAATTTGATAATAATATAACCTGTATAAACCAAATATGTTGTGTGCTCCTCGGGCCACCGCAACATATACAGTACCTACACAGTATACACGAAAGTACGAGTCTCTACACTGTTTTTAGATTGTTTCTTATTGCAATGGAATAATTGCCAAATTAATAAATGATGATATTTTTCTTCAAATATTATTATTTTACAATACATTTTACAATATATTTAAATTAATAAAATATTAATTCATTTTAATTATATTTTATTAAATGATTCAAACAGTTTTCCACGATTGTATAAGAAAAACGATTCTGAGCGGAGACGGTATGTCACAGGCACGCCCGCAGATGAGTTGCTCACTAGGTGCAAAATACCTACTTTTAGTGAAAATATAAGCTGTGGGGGGGCTTTGGATGTTGCTCTGCTGTACAGTAGGGTACAAGTGGATCACTTTACAATGGATGGCATTTAATTTTAATTCAATTACTTCTATCAAATTTTCAAGCTTTATTAACCAACAAATTTTATTGATATTTTTAGAAAAAAAACTAAAAAAAAATGGAAAATGAAATTGTCCCTAAACAGTTCAAAATATTTTGAAAATGTTATCATGTATTTAATATAGCTTTGAAATGATTGTATATACAGATTAAAATGTATATAATGTTTGTTATACATTTTATACATATTATGTATTTAACTTTTTAAAATAAATATTTTGTACTCTATGCGACCTGTGTTAAATCATTTTATTATTATTTCCAATTTTTCAAAGCTTCTGAAAGCAAAACATAAAATGCTATAACAGTTAGGTACATGGATGTTACACATTGGAC
Organism: Macrosiphum euphorbiae; assembly: GCA_949089665.1. Classification (NCBI taxonomy): domain Eukaryota; kingdom Metazoa; phylum Arthropoda; class Insecta; order Hemiptera; family Aphididae; genus Macrosiphum; species Macrosiphum euphorbiae. The sequence continues at coordinate 23,251 of CARXXK010001103.1, forward strand.
ATCCCATGCATAAAAAATGTGATATCCTTAGGTAATTCTTTTGAGATGTTAATGGGATATTGCTTTATTTACATCTTTGAGTAGACCACTAAGATATGTTTAATGTGAGATGTTCTATAGATGTTGAGTTTTAAATTCTCGGATGTGATATCCTTCAACGTTGGGGTTTGGGATCTCTAGAACATCACATGATGAAGGTATATGGGTAGTTAAGCCTTGGTTAAGCCCGAATTGATAGGGGGAACAGTCAGTCAGTACTTAAATGTAACACAGCTTTTGACATAGAAACCATAGAAAACGATCTAATATTTATTAAGGCCTATTTTTTTGTTCTCGTAACATATATCAAAAGTTTGGAAAAATATAATGTGTCTCTTGTTGATTCGATAAATCTAATTGAAAATACAATTGGTCAACTTCAAAAAATACCCGGAGAAAATGGAAATAAAATAAAAATAAAAATTGATCAACTTCAACAAAAAAAGGTGGGTAAGTGGATGTCGCTCTGCTGTACAGTAGGTTACAAGTGGGTCACTGTATAATGGATGCTATTAAATTTGAATTCAATGATACAATATCATTGTATAAGAAAAACGATTCTGAGCGAAGACGGTATGTCAGTCTAGGTTTAATACAAATTATATACATATCTATGGTATTAAAAAAAAAATTGACCTATAATAAATTCCAAATTAATCATAATATCACATGATCACAATATCCATTAGGTACTTATAACACGTTATACACCAACAACAAACCCTGATACTATCATATATATATAATGGTACACTTTAGAAGTTTCAAGTATGTACCCACGAATAATATTATATAATCACAACAAAATAACTAGGTTTTTTAATATGTAATTTCGTCCAAATTTGAACATAAAATGACTATAAAAATAAACTGTGATTGTATATTTTTTAGATTTTTCGGTAAGAGAATTAACTACTTACGTGGAATCTTGTTTTAAATTTTCAATCCTTAGCTATAAAAACTGAACATTTTATAACTTATTAATTACGATGATTAATAATTTTCGAGATTTTGAAAAATTCTGTCAAAATTCGATGTTAAAATGCTTATAAAAAAAAATTGTGCCCATGTATTTTTAATATTTTTCAACTGATATTGTAACAATATATCAGGAGCCTTGTATTAAATTTTTACACTTTTTGGCCCAACAGATAAAACTTAATTGATATTTATAGAAAAAAAAAACTAAAAAAAATGAAAACTGAAAATGTCCGTAAACGGCTCAAAAAGTGTCAAAATATTTTCAAAATTGTAGGGTGTATAGGAAATGCTAATATAAACATTCAGTGAAATTTTCATGTATCTACAGTAATTCGTTTTTTAATTACAACAAAAAAAGGAAATTGTCACATGAGAAATCGAGTGAATATCCAATGTTGTAAAAATTTGAATTTCAAACGCTCATAAAAATTAAATTTGACTTTCCGGTAGAAATTTTTTTATTGATAAAAGTAGACAATCTTATGAGTAATCTTGTATTAGATTTTCAAATCTTAGATTTAAAAAGAAAAATTTTTACGAATTCTTAACTCAAAATAATTTGCTAATTTTCGTGATTTTTCCATATTTTGTCAATTTTTGAACTTTAAATGCTTATAAAAAAAATTGTGACTAAGGATTTTTAATATTTTTCATCTGCCTTTGAAACAACATATTAGGAGCCTTCTATTAAATTTTCAAGCTTTCGCAACCAACAAATAAAATTTTATTGAAATTTTTAGAAAAAAAACTAAAAAAAAATGGAAAATGAAAATGTCCCTAAACAGTTCAAAATAAATCAAAATATTTTGAAAATGTTATCGTGTATAGAAAATGCAAATATAAACAACCAGTGAAAATTTCATGTATATACGTTCATTTGTTTTAGAGTTACACCCATAACCAAAATCGATTTTTTGGAAAATCAATTTTGCGTAAAAATTCCCGTTTTTTCCTTAATTTTTATGTTGTTTTTCCCGGCGCTTGTGAAAACTACTGGGAAATTTTATTTTTTACCTCCCCAATGCACCAACGATATTCACTTTCCAATCGAACAAGATACTGAAGTCGAAAATCGAAGCATTATTTCGACTACTTATCGTGTACACAGATACAAAAAAATAAAAAAATAAAAAAATAAAAAAATTAAAAAATAAAAAAACACACATCATTGTAAAATCAATACATTCATCGTTTCACTCAGAATCTAAAAAATAAAGGGCTCATCATTTTGAAAAATGTAGTTAAAGTTTTGAATGGAAATAATGAAGTTCAACTTATAGACAATTTTTCACCGTCTATAATTACTGATTTTCAAAATGCTCCCGTGACTTTAGTTGACATCGAACGTTCATTTAGAACTTATAAAAATATATTTACAGACCGTCGTACAAATATGACACCAGAACACATGGAGCAAAATATAGTTGTTAACTGTTTTCAAAAATTGTCATAATTAAAAATACCTTATTGTTATTAATATAATTTAATCAATTCTTTTTTTACATGTATTATTTTGCTAATTTTTGCATATTATTTTTTATCATATACTTGCATATTACTTTTTATCATATACCTACTTAATTATATCAGTTTTTTTTTGTAATATTTTGCATATAAATGAATATTTTTATTTCAAGAGAATATATTCATAAAAAAGCATATTTTTCGCATATTTTATTATGATTTTTAAAGAATATTGGAAGAATATTTTCAACTTTTTTAGAGAATATTAGCATCTTATTTTGGCTATTTTAAAAGAATATAATTCCGGCTCCTAATAATAATAGTTATGAAAATAATAAAATCAAATACGGTACGAATTTAAAAAAAAAACTGCATGGTTTATAACTTTATAAGTCAAGAATACTATAGAGTATGGGTGATCGAACACTGATATTATTTAAATGATAATTTTGGAATTGTATCTTAATTTATTATCTTATGTTTTCCTCTAATTTTAAATTTTTAAAAATTCGGAACTTTATTGCTCCGGGCCTAAATTTACTAACCTATAACATTGTCGATGAAGCTGGGCTAGGCTCACGACTCGCGTCTGATATCATAACAATATTATTGGTGTAATAATACGTGAAAATAATAAATTACAAAATTTCGGCCACGTAAATGTGGCAACATCGCATAAAATATTCTATGCTCAATCGTGTTGCTAAAAAGGTATTTTACCTAGTATCGTGTTTTACCGATTATTTTAGCACATCTCTAATACAGTTTAAAAAAAAATTATTTAAGTAGGTAAATTATTATTACTTAATAAATAATAATTATAAAATAGAAAGACAGACAAAAATAACACGTATGTAATTAATTCATTTCTCATTGATTAAAATTAGTTCCTTGATTATCATTATTATGTTTCACTATATGCATTACGCGAACATTTATTTGTCAGAATTGGTAACTCATATACTGGATAAGGTCCTAGTATACTGAAACGTGACATTTTGTTAAAAATAGTGTGATTATTGTAATCGAAAATGCATATTGTAAATTATTACGTATATGTAGTGGTATGTACGGTATACCTACGCATCAAAGGCTTTCGTAATTATTATCAAATCCATGTTTTATAAAAAATGTTAAAAAAAAGTGGACAAGTGGATATTGCTCTGCTGTACATTGTTGTCGAGTATGTCATTGTAATGGATGTGTTAGATTTGAATTCAGCAGTGGCGGCTCGTGGTAGTTTCATATGGCAGTGCGATAAATTTTTTTTTTGAAGTGGTAGTAGCACCAAACACACCGATCTCAGATGAATACTAAATCAATGATTTACCTCACCTGTACAATTCGACTTCAATGCCACTGAGGCACTGACCAACAATAATATTTATATTACCTACTCATAAAATTATATATTTATTTACCTGTAATAGCTGTATCGATGCTCCACGTACAAGCAACAACACAATTTAAAGGCCAAATTGTAAATAAACTAAATATCTCAATTAATAATGATCAATATAATGTGAATAATATCACTGATGTGGCTAACAAGTACCTACTTCACAATCATTGCTATTGTTCGGTATTTCTTTGGCCATATAATTAGACGTAAATATCGAACTCTGCGCGCCGTAAATAGAAAATCGCAGATGGCCGCCGTAAATGTACGACGAGAATTATTGTACAGTAATAATATAGTAATATAGTCTCTCCGCCGTCGCGGCACATCTCAATATAATCATAATTTGATAATAATATAACCTGTATAAACCAAATATTTTGTGTGTTCCTCGGGCCACCGCAACATATACAGTACCTACACAGTATACACGAAAGTACGAGTCTCTACACTGTTTTTAGATTGTTTCTTATTGCAATGGAATAATTGCTAAATTAATAAATGATGATATTTTTCTTCAAATATTATTATTTTACAATACAATTGGGAATCATTTAAATCTTTTCGTAAGAAATATAGACCATCATGATTCCTATTTAATTACTGCGAGAAGTATAATTGCGAAGTGCGGACGCACCAACGCACCTTAGCACGAGTCGCCACTGGAATTGGCAGTGATAAATCATTGCATACGAAAAACGATCTGAGTGCGGACGGAATGTCGTTATAAAACACTTTCATAACTAACCTAATTTAATAATTAAAAATCGCTGAATACCTATCAAATATCGTAACATATTTAAAATCAAACGATCATACAATTTTTTCGATGAGGGAAATAAAATTTGTTGGGAATTTTCGATTGAAATTTATCATGAAGTATTTTTATGAAAATTGAAATTATTATGAATTTCTAACTTACGTGATTACTTTATTGAATGACAAAGGGCGGGAATAGTGAGCTATTTCCCACACATATTATTTTGACATTTTATGTCTTTGATTTGGCAAATAGAATCGAAAAACGTTACGTTACAAAAAAAACGTTACGTTATTGCCATTTTATTGTTGCCATGAGTTTTAAAACTATTATAATAATAATTATTGTTGGCCGTGAAATCAGTGTTTTAGAAATAGAACAACGTTACGTTACATAAAGCGTAACGAAAAAAAAAAAAAATTAAAAATGTCATTTTTCTCATCCGAGATTCGAACCGATATACGCGCTTATCACACGTAATTTAGGCGAAAAAAAGCACCATAAAAACCAAAAGAAAATGTGTTGAAAAACGGGAATTTTTACTCAAAATCGGTTTTCGATAAAATCGATTTTGGTTTTTGGTATAACTCTAAAACAAATAATTATGGGTACATATAATGTTCACTGAATGTATATATTACCAATTTCTATGCACCATAACATTTTCAAAATATTTTGACTTGTTTTGAGCTGTTTACGGACATTTCGGTTTCCATTTTTTTTTTTTAGTAAATGTCAATAAAATGTTATTCGTTTAGGCAAAAAACTTGACAATTTAATACAAGGCTCCTAATATACAGTTACAAATAATAATTTGAATGGACGTTGAAAACTATAAAAAAGCCTTACCATTTTATTAGATTCTGAGTGAAACGACGAATGTATTGATTTTACAATGATGTGTGTTTTTTTTTGTGTCTGTGTACACAATAAGTAGTCGAAATAATGCTAGGATTTTCGACTTCAGTATCTTGTTCGATTGAAAAGTGAATATCGTTGGTGCATTGTGGAGGTCAAATTTTAAAATTCCCAGTACTTTTCTAAAGCACCAAGAAAAACAAAAGAAAAATTAAGGAAAAACGGGAAATTTTACGCAAAATCGGTTTTCCAAAAAATTGATTTTGGTTTTTGGTGTAACTTTAAAACAAATGAAAGTATATAGATCAAATTTTCACTGGTTGTTTATATTTGCATTTTCTATACACGATAACATTTTCAAAATATTTTGATTGATTTTAATCTGTTTAGGGACATTTTCATTTTCCATTTGTTTTTAGTTTTTTTTCTAAAAATATCAATTAAATTTTATTTGTTGGTTTCAAAAGCTTGAAAATTTAATAGAAGGCTCCTAGTATATTGTTTCAAAGGCAGATGAAAAATATTAAAAATCCTTAGTCACAATTTTATTTTATAAGCATTTAAAGTTCAAAAATTGACAAAATATAGAAAACTCACGAAAATTAGCAAATTATTTTGAGTTAAGAATTCATAAAAAATTTTTATTTTTTAAATCTAATATTTTAAAATGTAATACAAGATTCCTTATAAGATTATCTACCTTTATCAAAACAAAAATGTCTATAAGAAAGTCAAATTAAATTTTTATGAGCGTTTGAAATTCAAATTTTTACAACATTGGATATTCACTCGATTTCCTTATTTTGTAGTAATTCAAAAATCAATAACTGTAGATACATGAAAATTTCACTAAATATTCATATTAGCATTTTCTATACACTGTACAATTTTGAAAATATTTGGACTTTTGTTGAGCTGTTTAAGGACATTTTCAGTTTTCAATTTTTTTAGTTTTTTTTTTCTATAAATATCAATAAAGTTTTATCTGTTGGGCCAAAAAGTGTAAAAATTTAACACAAGGCTCCTGATATATTGTTACAATAGAAATTGAAAAATTTTAAAAATATCTATGCACAATTTTTTTTTTTCATAAGCATTTAAAGATCGAATTTGACAACATTTATCAAAATCTCGAAAATTATCAATCATTGTAATTAATAAATTATAAAATGTTCAGTTTTTATAGCAAAAGATTGAAAATTTAAAACAAAGGTTCTAATAAATAGGTCATACTTTAACCAAAAAATCTAAAAAATATATGAACACAGTTATTTTTTACAGAAATTTTAAATTCAAATTTTTACAAAATTACATAATAAAAAAACTAGAATAACTATTTTAGTTATTTTGTTGTGATTGTATAATATTTTTCGTGGGTACTTGAAACTTCTAAAGTATATTACTACATATATATCTATGACAGTATCAGGGTTTGTTGTTGGTGTATAACGCGTTATAAGTACCTAATGGATATTGTGATATGATTAATTTTGAATTCATTATAGGTTACCTACCTATTATATCAATTTTTTTTTTAATACCATTGATATGACTTATACCTAGACTGACATACCGTGTCCGCTCAGAATCGTTTTTCTTGTACAATGATATTATATCATTGCATTCAAATATAATACCATCAATTATACAGTGACCCACTTGTAACCTACAGTACAGCAGAGCGACATCCACTTACCCACCTTTTTTTTTTAAAAAAAGCATATAAAGAACGAATTTTGTCATAATACGTAAAAATCACAAAAATGTGCAAATTACTTTGAGGTAAAATAATTCATAAGAAATTTTATTTTTAAAGCTAAGATTGGAAAATTTAATTCAAGATACCTCATAAGTTTGTCTTTCATTAGAAAAATAAAATATCTACCAGAAAGTCATATTAAAGTATTTTGTACGTTTGATGTTCAATTTTTTTTTTCAAAAACAAATAACTGTGGACACTTGAAATTTACACCATATGTGTTTATTTCATTGATTCCTATACTCGATAACATAATGTTGTTTAGTTTTGAACTTATTCCTACGGATACTTACAATTTTAATTTGTTAGTTTTTTTTTCCATTAGAAAAATTCCAAAAGAAAAATTAAGGAAAAACGGGAATTTTTACGCAAAATCGATTTTTCAGAAAATTGAATTTGGTTTTTGGTGTAACTTAAAAACAAATGACCGTAGATACATGAGATTTTCACTGGTTGTTTATATTTGCATTTTCTATACAGGATAACATTTTCAAAATATTTTGATTGATTTTAATCTGTTTAGGGACATTTTCATTTTCCATTTGTTTTTAGTTTTTTTTCTAAAAATATCAATTAAATTTTATTTGCTTAATGTGGTATATAAAATGTGCTCCATAGATATACTGGAATGATTTGACAAAATATATTAATAAATTACGAGTATAATGTAGAAGTTGTTGCTTATTATTACTTAAAATAATTCGCATTGAAATATGTAATTTAAATACCTTCACCAAATTCATAAAATAAAATGTAGATACTAAATTAGGTGTCTACTTAATTAAACAGGTAGCTAGGCACTTGATAAGATCACTTATTACCCACCTTATTCAGCCGCTTGTCGAATGTGAAACGCTGTTCAAATAATATTTTATACCTACTTGCCTACTGAAAGTATATAGATAAAATTTTCACTGGTTGTTTATATTTGCATTTTCTATACACGATAACATTTTCAAAATATTTTGATTGATTTTAATCTGTTTAGGGACTTTTCATTTTCCATTTGTTTTTAGTTTTTTTTCTAAAAATATCAATTAAATTTTATTTGTAGGTTGCAAAACCTTGAAAATTTAATAGAAGGCTCCTAGTATATTGTTTCAAAGGCAGATGAAAAATATTAAAAATCCTTAGTCACAATTTTATTTTATCAGCATTAGAAGTTCAAAAATTGACAAAATATAGAAATCTCACGAAAATTAGCAAATTATTTTGAGTTAAGAATTCATAAAAATTTTTCTTTTTAAATCTAAGATTTGAAAATGAAACACAAGATTCCTTATAAGATTATCTACCAAAAAGTGTAAAAATTTAATACAAGGCTCCTGATATATTGTTACAATAGAAATTGAAAAATTTTAAAAATATCTAGGCACAATTTTTTTTTTCATAAGCATTTAAAGATCGAATTTGACAACATTCATCAAAATCTCGAAAATTATCAATCATTGTAATTAATAAATTATAAAATGTTCAGTTTTTATAGCAAAGGATTGAAAATTTAAAACAAAGGTTCTAATAAATAGTTCATACTGTAACCAAAAAATCTAAAAATTATATGAACACAGTTATTTTTTACAGAAATTTTAAATTCAAATTTGGACAAAATTACATAATAAAAAACCTAGAATAACTATTTTAGTTATTTTGTTTTGATTGTATAATATTTTTCGTGGGTACTTGAAACTTCTAAAGTATACTACTACATATATATCTATGATAGTATCAGGGTTTGTTGTTGGTGTATAACGCGTTATAAGTACCTAATGGATATTGTGATATGATTAATTTTGAATTCATTATAGGCACCTACCTATTATATCAATTTTTTTTTAATACCATTGATATGACTTATACCTAGACTGACATACCGTGTCTGCTCAGAATCGTTTTTCTTATACAATGATATTATATTATTGCATTCAAATATAATACCATCAATTATACAGTGACCCACTTGTAACCTACAGTACAGCAGAGCGACATCCACTTACCCACCTTCTTTTTAAAAAAAGCATATAAAGAACGAATTTTGTCATAATACGTAAAAATCACAAAAATGTGCAAATTACTTTGAGGTAAAATAATTCATAAGAAATTTTATTTTTAAAGCTAAGATTGGAAAATTTAATTCAAGATACCTCATAAGTTTGTCTTTCATTAGAAAAATAAAATATCTACCAGAAAGTCATATTAAAGTATTTTGTACGTTTGATTTTCAATTTTTTTTTTCAAAAACAAATAACTGTGGACACTTGAAATTTACACCATATGTGTTTATTTCATTGATTCCTATACTTGATAACATAATGTTGTTTAGTTTTGAACTTATTCCTACGGATACTTACAATTTTAATTTGTTAGTTTTTTTTTCCATTAGAAAAATTCCAAAAGAAAAATTAAGGAAAAACGGGAATTTTTACGCAAAATCGATTTTTCAGAAAATTGAATTTGGTTTTTGGTGTAACTTAAAAACAAAAGACCGTAGATACATGAGATTTTCACTGGTTGTTTATATTTGAATTTTCTATACAGGATAACATTTTCAAAATATTTGATTTATTTTGAACTGTTTAGGGACATTTTCATTTTCCAATTTTATTAGTTTTTTTTTCTAGAAATATCAATAAAATTTTATTTGCTTAATGTGGTATATAAAATGTGCTCCATAGATATACTGGAATGATTTGACAAAATATTTTAATAAATTACGAGTATAATGTAGAAGTTGTTGCTTATTATTACTTAAAATAATTCGCAATGAAATATGTAATTTAAATACCTTCACCAAATTCATAAAATAAAATGTAGATACTCAATTAGGTGTCTACTTAATTAAACAGGTAGCTAGGCACTTGATAAGATCACTTATTACCCACCTTATTCAGCCGCTTGTCGAATGTGAAACGCTGTTCAAATAATATTTTATACCTACTTGCCTAAGAAGTACCAGCTAGTAGCACACAGTATTACAGTAAAGGTACTAATGTACTATAGGTCGAATGGGCCAACTTGGGGCCAAAATATTATCTTATAGTTTTACCTCTATAACGGTCTCTTGTCATATCTTAATACTTATTACTTATCATTTTGGTAAGGAAGTAGTGTCGCCGCATCGGATTTTAACTAATTAAATAGGCAGTGATGGGAAAGAACGCTTTCATAAGAACGTGTTCATATTGTGGGAACTTGACATGAACGAGTATGATTTTCAAGAAATGAACTTGAACGTGAACTAAGTTCTTATTGATTATGATTTTGAACGTTTTGGGTTCGTTCATTGACAATTTAAATTTCATAGAACAGGCGATAGGATAACGTTTTGAAATGTTTTGTAGCCAATCAGGTTCCTTCTCAAGAATAAAAAGATATAATTTGTTTTTGATTTTGTTTATCTTTAGTTTGGATATTTATTTTTGCCCTGAAATCACAACGCTGCGCCGTTGATCGACTGAAAGAATAGTAGGTACCATAACGTTTGTGGTATATTTTTATAATTCTGTTGTAACTTGACATGATACAATGAAGTGTAATAAATATAATATAAATTATAATAAATAACATTTCCAAGACTAACACGTCCATACATATTATTTTTTTCTGTATACAGCGCGTTCCACAGAATACAGGGTGATTGGAAAAATATAAAACTATTTGTATTACGCAATCAAAATTAATTTTAATATTATGATTTTGTTTCCGTTAATTAATCAACATTATTTTAACCACTACTCTATAATTATTATTTTAAATTACTAATTAGTTACATAGGATAAAGTAAGTTGCAGAGCCACGTATCGCCGGCTTCGACGCATAGTCTAACTTGAACTAGTTCATTCTAAAAACTATGAAATAGAATTTGAACTAGTTCATATTTAATGTCTTGAACTTGAACTTGAACTAATTCATTTTTAGAAAGAACTTTCTCATCACTGTACCTAAATAGGTACCTAAGTAAGCACTCCGGTACTCGAGATGATCCCTTATACCAACCTACTTATTTTCAAATAAATACCTAGGTAGGTACTTGCAACTTGGTATTTCTTTTTATTTCATATATGAAATATTTATAGTACCTTTATTTACACATCAATGTTATGATCTGACTGAGTAAAAAATGACAACCATTTATATACAAAAAAAAATAATTTTCACTGTTAATCTCAAGTTCCCTGTCTGGCCAGCTCTTTAAAATTCGAATATCGGAAAATCCTTGATGGAAAATCTGATGTACAATCTAGATCTTTAGAGGAACCACTATTCCAAATGTGTACGTTTTGAAGTTTTTGAGTTGTATCGATCAGTTAGTGAACGAGTGGTATGTGCCATTCATATATGATATAGATGAAGTGCGCCAAGCTTAATAATAATATTATATAGAGTAGAATCATTTACTTTTCGATATTTTAACCGACAACCGAATTTCCTGATTTACTAATTATTATAGCCGACAGTCACACACTCAAAGTCCTTCAAATTGACTGTCTCTTTGACGTCACACACGTCTGATACATGACAGACGTTACATTTAACGTCCAATAACGCGTGACCCCAGCCTTATATTTCTTAAATATTGTCGTTCAGACGTCAAAATATATATATAATATAATATGAACTATAGTTTGAATTTATTACCTATACATTTTAACTATTTATATTTTATGCATGCAATAGTTATCGTGCTTTTGTACCTACTGCAAATGACACACACGGTTTTGAGCATATTTTATTCGCGTTAGATCGATTAATGTCTTCCGGAATTAATTTTATAATATAATAATATTTTATGTTTTTTTTATTATGTTGATATTATATTAGGTAGGTATACTGTTACCGTATACATGAACTGTAATTAGACACGAGGTGATTTCTACTTTTTTTTTTTTTTGATATGAAATAAAACGACATAAATTAAAATAATATAAGTTCCAATTTTTTATGGGTCAATACAAAAGTTAAATATAAACAATACATCATAATACATCAATAAATTATTTTACAAGTGTTCACTTTTCAGTATAATATCCTTTAAAACTAATATTTATTTATTTATTTATTTAATTGATTTAACAGGCTTGAGCCCTTTGATTATAAGGTATAATACAATTGACAAATTACATGAACGGAAACTTACATATTTTGATTACAATAAACAAAAAGGAAAAAATAATAAAGAACTATACAAAGTACAAATACAGAAATACAACTAACCTAACCTAATAAACAATTAATATTCATATTAATACTTGCAATGATATAATATAAAATAATGGAAAATGATAAAGATCCAAAATGATCGTAACATTTAAAATATATAATATTATTGTAATAGTAAAATATAATATATACACGACAAGAAATCGTTAAGTTAAATATAATTTGTGTTTGCACATATATTTTTTTTAATATTTTTTTTTTTATTAGAAATCAAAATAAATGGTTACAAATTAAACAAATTTAACAAATTGTTACTGTTTTGATTACCTACACATACTGTACACATACTATTTATAGGAACAAGACACCCAAGCATAATATAACATTTTCATGGTATTCAGAATCAGTATCTCGTCGTCTATGTAGTCAAAATATAATCTTAATTGCCCAGGAATTTAGTTAATAATAAATAATAATAATACGCTGAAATATATTATAGACAATAACGAAAGAAAACGCGAATAACGAGTACAAAAAACGATAAGAGATGATGGGGAATGATGAAAAGGGCACAGTCCATAGACACACAGATTATCTATGCTGTTTAGTTGCGTTAGTAGTTCTTACATGTAGGGGCTGGGGCGGAGGGCAATTGCTTCGGCTCTGGTAGCTATTTTGCAACAGCTGGTTAGGTGGGTGTGATGCAGGTGCGGCGATTAAAATATGTCTAATTTTGAGGAATATTGGCCAGCTAAGGTGGTTGATACACAACTAATAACTAGTCAGAAGTCTAACTAACGGCAATGGAAGGAATTGATGAGGCAGCTTGAAGTTACTCAAAGTACTGGCTCATCAACTGCGATGCGGAAGGAGGAGTCCACCACATTAAAATACCTAGTAAATCAGGATGGATCAAGTATTGGAGGATTAGGAAAAGGAGAAGGTGCAGAGGGTCAAGAAGTAGGTGCATTCGGTCTAGGAACTAGAAATGAAAGAGGAGACCGCCTTGTAGACTTCTGCAATCAACATATTATGACCATAACTAATACATAAAATACATAAAATGTGCAAGAGAGAAATGTGGTTTTATTCGTATTAACTCTGTGTTGTGCCATATTGTATTAAAGATGACCAAAAATATGTCCTGCTCTATTACTTTGAAGGTGAAACAGAAAACCTAAGACAGCGGGCTGTAAAATTAGAAAATTGGAACTTGGAATATCTCAAGTTCTGTTTTAAAGTGCAGGGTATCAGAAATGAGTTGTTTGCCAGTGCCCCTTGCACAGCGACCAGTCTTAACAACTATGTACAATCCAATGACAAATGGCAATGTAATGTCACATTCAAGTCAAATGAGACAATTCTACAATCAACGTTCTAACAATAATCAAGCCCAACAACAACAGTTGCAGCAATAACATCAGATACCACAGCAACAACAAATAATTACCACTAATCAAACTCAGCAGTCATATAGTGGCCATCTGTCGTTTAATCAACACACAACAGCGCAACGCATTAAGGAATGCTGGGCCTGTTGCAATTGCTCCGCCCTTAGAAATCATTGCCTTATCGTCCCTTAAATCCAGCCCTATTCTTCCAGCTGTGCAGGAGAATTCTTTTTGTAATATTAATGCATGGGAATTGACGAGAATACCGGAACGGATGTGGGGGGCCCATGACACATCTAAAAATGCCGCATACAAGGTTAATGATATTTAATATTCCAAAATATTCACCAATAACACAAATGCCTTTAATTGCGGCAAAGCATGCGTGACATCTTGTAGCCTGGCCATGGGTGTTGCAGCCGGGTACATTGACCTGATTCGTCCATTTCCCCTCAACACGGCCAACTGCTCGCTGTCAAACAAACGACGGGTGAAATGTAATAACCACTTCTGAACACTGTTGGATGAGCAGTAGGAGGGATAGTGATTATTAAAAAGAAGAGCAGACACTTACGAATTTCCACTGAATAGTGTCGTTTTCAAGTATTTGTTTAAGATGTATCTCTCGACTGTGCACGAAGTCAACACCATCTGGACTAAATCGTTTAATGTCACCATCAGATCCGAATAGATGTATGGTTTTGCGTTTATGCAAGGAATCACTCTCCCTTTGATCTGTGTTAAATATATATATATACATATGAATATTATTTATTTTTTAAATACAAATAATAGTATCATAATAAATTAAAAGACAAATTTTCGGCATTCTATATAGCAAATAAAATCGAAATAGTAATTTTTTGTGTTAATACTATACTTAGAATTTAAGTTAATAACATACGGACGGGCCTGTTACTTATTGCTATAAAGCGATTGATCAAATAATAAATGTTGAAACAATTGTAAGAAGTTAAAAAATATAGATAAATAATGATAATTAATAATAAAGATTAACTCATAGTACCTATTTTATGTTTATTAATGAACATTATAAACTTATCTATGATATGAAAAATTGGCTGAAGTTATGTTTATGCTATTTTTATTAGTAAATATATATTTGTTTAAAAAAAAGGTATAGAGGTATTAAGATTTTATATCTTATAGAGGTATGAAAAATAATAATAATTTTATTCTAGGCCCCAATAAATTCAGTCAATCTTAAAATATTAAATATCACTAACCTTGTATGCAGCATTATTAGATGTGTCATGCGCCCTCCACATCCGTTCCCGTATTCTTGTCGATTCCCATGCAATAATAGGACGAAAAGAATTCTCCTGCACAGCTGAAGAATAGGGCTGGATTTAAGGGACGATAAGGCAATGATTTCTAAGGGCGGAGCAATTGCAACAGGCCCAACATTCCTTTATGCGCTGCCCTGTTGTGTGTTGATTAAACGACAGATGGCCACTATATGACTGCTGAGTTTGATTAGTGGTAATTATTTGTTGTTGCTGTGGTATCTGATGTTATTGCTGCAACTGTTGTTGTTGGGCTTGATTATTGTTAGAACGTTGATTGTAGAATTGTCTCATTTGACTTGAATGTGACATTACATTGCCATTTGTCATTGGATTGTACATAGTTGTTAAGACTGGTCGCTGTGCAAGGGGCACTGGCAAACAACTCATTTCTGATACCCTGCACTTTAAAACAGAACTTGAGATATTCCAAGTTCCAATTTTCTAATTTTACAGCCCGCTGTCTTAGGTTTTCTGTTTCACCTTCAAAGTAATAGAGCGGGACATATTTTTGGTCATCTTTAATACAATATGGCACAACACAGAGTTAATACGAATAAAACCACATTTCTCTCTTGCACATTTTATGTATTTTATGTATTAGTTATGGTCATAATATGTTGATTGCAGAAGTCTACAAGGCGGTCTCCTCTTTCATTTCTAGTTCCTAGACCGAATGCACCTACTTCTTGACCCTCTGCACCTTCTCCTTTTCCTAATCCTCCAATACTTGATCCATACTGCTTTACTAGGTATTTTAATGTGGTGGACTAATTCTCCTTCCGCATCGCAGTTGATGAGCCAGTACTTTGAGTAACTTCAAGCTGCCTCATCAATTCCTTCCATTGCCGTTAGTTAGACTTCTGACTAGTTATTAGTTGTGTATCAACCACCTTAGCCGGCCAATATTCCTCAAAATTAGACATATTTTAATCGCCGCACCTGCATCACTCACCTAACCAGCTGTGCAAAATAGCTATTTCGTTGAACCCTGAAAATTCAATAAAAATTCAATATAAAAAATTGTTAATTTACTAATATATATTACATAGCCCACAATGTAATATTAATACCCACCATTGAATTCAAACAATTAATTATTATATCACACATGCAAAACTTGTAGTCAATACTTTTATTAAATTATAAATTAACTTTAATAAAGCATCAAAATATATTAAATTATAAAATTATCCAACATAGTAACAGCTGGACTCTTAATTTTAAAACAATTTCAAATAAAAGAAAAGCAATATACTTTATTTTATAATTATTATTTATTAATATATCAGCATTACTTTTAGTCAACAAAAAAGTGTAAAAAAAAACGTTAATTGTTTGAATTGCCAACTGAGGAATAACAATAATTAATCCGTTAGTTTATAAAAATTATTTGTGTTAAATAATAATACAAAAAAGTTATTTCTTTAAAGGAGACAAAATTATAAAATACAAAATAGTTTAGAGCATGTGCTTTGAACTACATATAATTGGTTTAGTATTTCTATATAAGGGGTTAGGAATAAGTGGGGAAAAAAAATTAAGAAAGTTGAAAAATAAGTACCGCATTATAGCACTGGGCAGCTATACTTTGATTTCTGGCTGCAATAGAATAGCCACAAGTTGAGGGCGGCTGAGCATGAGTGCTATATGAATCAACCTGCAAAAATATTATATATTTATTATTATTATTATGAATTAATGATAATTATAATATCATAATATATGTTATGAATAGTTCAATAAATAAATTTAATAAGTTAATAACATCTGTAAAAATACATTAATATTAATTTAAAAAACGTTTATATTATTGGGTCTAACTTTTGTCAGCTGACATTATTTTCGGAATTTTTATAACCCCTTGGCTATTTGAAGACTTTAGGGCATTAACATGTCTATGTTTTGGCCAAAATCACTTTATATCGTCATAAAATATATAAAAAAAAATCTGCATCGATTGATGTAACAATGAGATATGTCTGACTGTTACATATGAAGTTATAATATGTCTTGTCGTTGTGTGGTGCAACAACAAGATATGTCCAGAAAAATACATATTAAATAAAAATTTAATTTTGGTGCAACAACAAGATATGTCCAAACAAGTTATTAAAAGGTATGTATGTAACTAAATTCTACTATTTTTTTTAAAAAAATTCTAATCTTTTTATTTGGAATTTACAATGTTTTTTTTGTCTGTTGAATAATTTTAAAAAAGGACATGTCTCGTTGTTGCCCCAAAGTCTTCATTTGAGAGTTGAGGGCTTGAGGCTTACTAATAATAAATAGATTTGAATAAATTATTTGATCAACTGAGTTAATTGTAGATAACTAATGACAGTTGTTATTATTTATTTATTTGTTTCTTGTTTGCTTATTTATTTTGATTGTTTGTTTAATCATTTATTTACTTATTATTAATTATACGTATTGTTGTTATTATATATTTAAATAGGTTTCATCGACGAATTTATTATTCACTTACCATTTAAATTTATTTTACTCTAGTGTGTCAATTACATTTTAATTCTGTTTATTTATTCTGTTTATCCTGAATTCGATACATTATTTAATAGTCGTTTGAGGTTAACCAAAAAAACAAATGAGACCATCTTATTATTGTTTTGTTATGGTAACACTGTAATCTATCATATTCATTTGTATGTGACTGTGTGTGTAATTAGTCATCTCCCTCGCGTCTCGCTTGTTTTGAGTTGCCTCGTCAATTATGTTAAATAAATAAATGTCAAACAATATTATTTTTGTTTACTAATTTCAAATACAACATTGTGTCAGGTGTTGATTCATTATGGGTCGAAAAAAGAAGGATCAAGCAGATAAATCTGGATCACAACATGATGAGTCAATAAACGAGCCGCAACAAACCACGTGCACTGATACTCAAATTTCTACAAAAACATTTACAATGTAGTCAGGTCTTATTGGTAATGTAAATCAACTATCCTTAGATGGAAATTTATGTCAAAATTGGTCCAATTGGTTGCAAGAGTTCAACATTTATTTGATTGCGAGTGGCTATGATAGTTATTAAAAATAACTCTAGTAATGATAATTTACTTTTTATTGGTTCTAGAATTGATCATAATAAAAATTATGTTTGGCAAATTGTATTACAAATTAATAATAGATATGTGAATTTTCAGTTAGATACAGGTGCCCAAGCTAATATAATGTCAATTGAAATTTAAAAAAAAATGAATATTTCTGTCAGTAGTATTAAAACACAATCTAATGTAAAATTAATGGCTTTTAACTCTAATAAGATATCCACTTTAGGTAAAAGCACTATTAAATGTTTTTATAAACAAAAAAATTACTTAATTGAATTTTACACAGTTGATTTTTCATAAAATACTATACTATGGTTGGAAACTTGTAATAATCTTAATTTAATATCTAGAATTAATCTCATAAATAATGATAAAGAGATTTCTATTTTAAATGAGTAAGAAGATTTATTTGAAGGTCTAGGATGTCTACCAATCACGTATCATATTCATTTAGACACTAATATTCAACCTAAAATTGACCCTCCTAGGAGAGTTCCATTTAAAATTTATGATGAACTAGAATCTGAACTGAAAAATATGGTCAATATGAAAGTAATAGAAAAAGTAAATGCACCAACGTCCTGGGTAAATTCTATAGTTATTGTAATAAAAAAGAATAATAAGCTTCGAATATGTTTGGATCCGAGAAATCTAAATAAAGCCATAAAACGTTCACACTATCCACTTCCTAGTTTTGAAAATGTTAAATCTAGATTAAATGGTCCATGTTATTTTTCCACTTTAGGTGATAGTTGTGGTTTTTGGATGGTACCTCTTGATGAGGAAAGTGCCAACTTATGTACATTTAACACACCTTTTGGTAGGTATAAATTTATTAGACTTCCTTATGGTTTAAATTGTGCATCAGAAGTTTTTCATAGAGTAATGACAGAACATTTTTCTGATATTGATGGTGTATTTTTATATGTTGATGATCTTATCATATATGCTAAAAATAAAGAACAACATGATCTTATACTAAAAAAGGTATTTGAAAGATCCCGTCAAATTAATATTAAATTTAATAAAATAAAATGTCAAATAGGAGTCCAAGAGGTAAAATTTTTAGGACACTTTTTTAATGAAAATGGTGTTATGCCAGATGATGAAAAAGTTAAAGCAATAACTAATTTACCATCACCAAAATGTGTAAAAGACTTACAAAGGTTTCTAGGCATGATTAATTATCTAGGTGCGTACATACCTAATTTAGCTGCCGAATCAATTATTCTGCGTGACTTGTTAAAAAAAAAAATTCATTGTGGCAATGGGATGACAATTTTGAAAAAGCATTTTGTCATTTAAAAAATATTATATCAAAATTTCCTGTTTTAAGTTATTTTGACAGTTCAAAACCTATAACGTTATCAGTCGATGTTTCAAAATATGCTGTAGGTGCAGTTTTGCTGCAAGATAATAAACCTTGTGCTTATGATTCAAAGTCATAAACTGAAAGTCAACAAAATTTTGCTCAGATTGAAAAAGAATTATATGCTATAATGTTGGGTTGCACTAAATTTCATCAATATTTGTATGGTCAAACAATTACTGTGCAAACTGACCATAAACCACTAATTACATTATTTACAAAACCTCTTCATTCTGTACCTGTCCGTCTCCAACGCATGATGCTTAAACTACAATCTAAAAGTTACATTTTTTATTCCTGGTAAATTACTTATAATTGCTGATACTTTGTCTAGAGCAGCACTTCAAATAACTGAAGTTGATGAAATTGAAGATGATATAATCTTAAATGTTCAAAATTTAATTTTAAATATAGCAATTTCAAAAAATAAATTAGATTTGATTAAAAAGAAACACAAAATGATTTCGTATGTAAAAAGCTTAGTGAAGTTATACAAAGTGGGTGGCCAAAAAATAAGAATTTAATTGAGGAAATTATTAAACCCTATTGGTCTTTTGAAGAATATTTATGTGTAATAGATAACTTATTATTTAAAAATAAAAGTTTGCTTATACCTAAAAATTTAAGACCAGAAATGTTAAAAATAGTTCATGAAGGTCACATGGGGATTGAAAGATGTAAAAATTCAATAAGAGATTTAATATTTTGGCCTACCATAAATTCTGATATAAAAAATATTGTTGAAAATTGTGAGGTATGCATGAAATATAGAAATAATAATTCTAAAGAACCTTTAATACCACATGATATACCTCAAATACCTTGGTTTAAGTTAGGAACTGATTTATTTCACTTTGATAATAAAATATATTTATTGGTGGTAGACTATTATTCTAAATTTAAAGAAATTGCACATTCAACATCAGGATTTACAAGTACTTCTGTTATTCAACATCTAAAATCAATGTTTGCTAGATTTGGAATACCATTTTCAATAGTGTCTGATAATGGTCCACCATTTAGTTCATTAGAATTTAAACAGTTTATGTCTGAATGGGATATAGAACATATCACTTCAAGTCCACATTATTATCAATCTAATGGTTTAGCAGAAAGATCAATACAGTCAATAAAGAAATTACTAAAAAAATTTAAAGAAAGTAAAACTGATATAAATATAGCTCTAATGCATAATCGAAATTCTCTTAAACTAAATTTATGTTCTCCATCTCAACTATTAATGTTAAAATCAATTAGAACAAAATTACCTGTTCCCATAGATAACTTAAAACCTAAATTAACTTAATTAAGTGATTACCAAAATAATATAAAATAAAAAAAACAGATAAAATAACTAATTATTATAATAAAAAAACAAAATATTTAACACCTCTTGCAGTTGGTGAAAAAGTTGTATTTAAATTAGTACCCAATGGTCCTTGGATTAATGGTAAAGTGATTCAAATTGATAAACATCCTAGACCTTATGTAATTGAAGGTGAAAAGGGGGGCGATTATAGAAGAAACAGAAAACATTTAATAACTTGTGCTTCAACCACTTCTAGAAAAAATAATTATGAACAACCTAACTTAAATTTAAACATAGTAAAAAAATCTACTCGTTCTGGTAGAACAATAATTAAACCTAAACGGTTAGATTTATAAGCCATAATTATTATTAAGTAATTACATATTATATTAATTATTTTTTTTACTATATATTTTATGTAATATGTTATTTTTTCTTGTATTATCATCATTATCATTATATATTTTGTATTATTATCCTAAATTATTATTATATTCTTACTACATTACATTTAAAAAAAAAAAAAAAAAAAAAAAAGAAGGAAGATGTTGTGTTAAGGTAACACTGTAATATATCATATTCATTTGTATTTGACTGTGTGTAAGTAATCTCTCTCGCGTCTCGCTTGTTTTGAGTTGCCTCGTCAATTATGTTAAATAAATAAATGTCAAACAATATTATTTTTGCATACTAATTTAAAATACAACAATTATTAATAGCAATATAAATTTATATTTATAGTATTAGGCCTCAACACATGATAATAAATATAATAATGACAATAATATTGAATAAATAATAAATTATAATAATCAATATTAATCAAGATAACTAAACCGAGGACGGTATAGTAGTGGTGGGTCGTTACTACTGTACTCGGTACAATGTAACGATTACATTGGTGGAACGAGTAGGAATGAGTACATTTATTGTTCCACGTTCGAACATTCAGTACAAAGTTACCAACTACAAAATGGTCCCCATCAGGGTACACCGACATCGAGTCTGTACCGAATACGGATAATTCCCACCACTACGGTATCGCCTACAATCTTGTCCAACACAATAAAAAAATTAAAACCAAATTACGTTACGTTACATTGTTATAATCATCAATTTAATATCGTTACCTTCGTTTGCTGGAACGCTGTTTACAGAAGCCATTTTTGAAGTATTCATCGAGTCAAAATAACATAAAGCATTGGTAATGGCAATTGAAAAAAAGCAGATAAAAACTGGCGAAAAACCAACTACGTCGACAACTGTATAAATATTAAATTATAATAAAACTATAATAATTATTTAATGAAGTACACCGAACGGGTCACGCAGTGCTGTCGGTGGCCAATTCGAGGACATCGGGAAACCGTAGAACGATGAGCACGTGGCGGACAACGAGCTACGCACGGCAATGTCGACGGACGAGTGTCGAAGGAATATGAACTGCCAGCTCATTGGCGCGGTGTGTTATCGGTGGTCGGGCAGCGGATCGAGGAGGTTGCCAACATAACGACATAATACCAGGCGCCCGTTGGCGTGAGTTGGTGTGCGTATCGAGATAGTACTTCCCGCGACCCGTACCCACTCACAACCAACGGTCATGCTCTGGTGGTGTGGCGAAATCCAATGGTGCCAGCCCGTCGCCGTCTGCCATAGGCAGCGACCGCACTGACTAGCGACCAGGCTACCGACGCGCCAAGCGTGCATACTTCAAAGTTTTTCCCAAACAGTGTACCAACACGGGAACGATAATAATTTATTTTCCTCCAAAAACGAGATACCTTTTTCCTCCACGAAAAAAGTGGTTTAAATTTTCCTCCACATTAATTTAGTATGTAATTATGTCTATTTTCTTCCAATATTTTAGTAGTCCAGTCATATTAGGTTTTCAGCTCGGAAAAATTCCCACTTAGCTGAATTTTTTTACACACCTTTATGACATCGTTGTAAACAACGTGTGAAAAGTCGACATCTGTCTCATGTACTCGTCAAAGGTTATTCGAGGTTAAAGGTCACACCTTTTTTTTAATATCCCGCTTTTTATGAGTCGTACAGTAAAAAGTTATAAATTGTAGAGAAATTAATTATCAAAAAGAAAGTTTTTATGACATTTTCAGGTAAAGTTATAGTTTTCGCGTTATAAGGCCATCAAAATGTACACTTTTAATGAAATATGAATTTTTTGATAAAAACAAGTAGCCATTGCATTAATATCTAGCTTTATACTGGTTGTACAAAAAAAATTGTCATACAAAAATTGTGGAGGACAAAATTATTTACAAGATGGTTATATCCAATCGCACTTGTGGTATACGAATTTTAACGTTTACCGTACAAACTTTTGACCCCCCAAAGTACCAACTAGATTCACTTTCCTATCAGAAAAGGTACTATTGAAGAAAATCTAAGCACTTTCACTGTCCCAAAACGTGATGACAGACACAAAAAAAAATAAAAAAAAGGTGGGCAAGTGGGTGTCGCTCTGCTGTACAGTAGGTTACAAGTGGGTCACTGTATAATGGATGGTATTAAATTTGAATTCAATGATATAATATCATTGTATAAGATAAACGATTCTGAGCGGAGACGGTATGTCAGTCTAGGTATAAGACATATTATAATATTATATACATATCTATGATATTAAACAAAAAATTGACCTATAATTAGGTAGGTACCTATAATAAATTCCAAATTAATCATATCACAATATCCATTAGGTACTTATAACGCGTTATACATCAACAACAAACCGTGATATTATCATAGATATATAATAGTATATTTTAGAAGTTTAAAGTACCCACGAATAATTGTATACAACCACAACAAAATAACTAGGTTTTTTATTATGTAATTACGACCAAATTTTAACTTAAAATGACTATAAAAATAAACTGTGCTTATATATTTTTTAGATTTTTTGGTAACAGAATTAACTACAACTTACGTGGAATCTTGTTTTAATTTTTCAATCCTTAGATATAAAAGTTGAATATTTTATAAATTTTTAACTACAAAATAATTATTCAATTTTAAATTTGATAAATTTTGTCAAAATTCGATCTTCAAATAATTATAAAAAAAATTGTGCTTATGTTTTTTTAATATTTTTCAACTGCTATTGTAACAATATATCAGGAGCAATGTATTCAATTTTTACACTTTTGGTGATATTCATATAAAAAAAAAATAAAAAAAATGGTAAACTGACAATCTAAGTAAACAGCTCAAAACTAGTTAAAATATTTTGAAAATTTTATCAAGTATAAGAATTGATAAAATAAACATTCAGTGAAATTTGCATGTATCTAGAGTCGTTCGTTTTTGAATTATATCAAAATAAGAAAATCGTTACATGAGAAATCGAGTGAATAACAAATTATGTAAAAATATGAATTTAAAATACTCATAAAAATTTAATTTCATTTTCCAGTAGACATTTTTTTTTTTGCTAAAGGTAGACAAACTCATTGAGAAAATTGTATTATATTTTAAAATCTTAAATTTAAATAGAAAAATTTTTATTAATTTCTACCTAAAATTATTTGCAAAATATCGTGTTTTTTCGTATTTTGTCAATAGTTGAACTTAAAATGTTTAGAAAAAAAAGTTTGACCGAGGATTTTTAATATTTTTCAAACGTCTTTGTAACAACATAATAGGAGCTTTGTATTACATTTTCTATTTTTTTACCTAACAAATAAAGTTTTATTGACATTCATTCTGAAAATGTTGATAGTCGAACCATCAATTTTGGCTCAATTTTAGTTTATTAACTATGGTCCTCTAAAGATTAGTAAAATATGCATTGATACTTTTAATTGAAATAATTGGTATATTTTAAATTTAAAAGCGATAAACAATTTTTTCTTATAACTACCTTTTGATACACTTTAATAATTGAATCAGTAATCTAATGACAAGCTCAGAAAAAAAAATAACATTTGCAAAATTGTTGGCAAACATAATTCATTATTTTTATTTTAACATATTATGATCATAAAAATCAATATTATTATATTAATTTATTATCGTACGATTTTTTTTACTTTACATTTTTTTCATCACAGTTACTTATCTTACTTTATCATAAATTTGAATTCCTTATTAGGTAGGTGGCTAAGGTAAAAATGGTAAATTGGTAAATGGTATTTAGGTAGATACCTTTAACCTGAGTTAATTACAGATTTTTTAATAATCAAATACCATTCTTACCTTAGCCACCTAATTAAGCATTCAAATTTAGTAAGCAAAGTAACTGTAATCAATGATTATAATAAGAATGATTACAACAATAGTACCTACTACTTATTTTATGATTGTATGATATTCTAAATTAACTATTAAAAGTACGAAATAAAATGTTGTGTTTGTAAATATCCAAAACTAAATATTTATAATATCCATAACTAATATTTTATGTTTTTTTTATTATGTTGATATTATATTAGGTAGGTATACTGTTGCCGTATACATGAACTGTAATTAGACACGAGGTGATTTCTACTTTTTTTTTTTTTTGATATGAAATAAAACGACATAAATTAAAATAATATAAGTTCCAATTTTTTATGGGTCAATACAAAAGTTAAATATAAACAATACATCATAATACATCAATAAATTATTTTACAAGTGTTCACTTTTCAGTATAATATCCTTTAAAACTAATATTTATTTATTTATTTATTTAATTGATTTAACAGGCTTGAGCCCTTTGATTATAAGGTATAATACAATTGACAAATTACATGAACGGAAACTTACATATTTTGATTACAATAAACAAAAAGGAAAAAATAATAAAGAACTATACAAAGTACAAATACAGAAATACAACTAACCTAACCTAATAAACAATTAATATTCATATTAATACTTCGAATAAATGCAATGATATAATATAAAATAATGGAAAATGATAAAGATCCAAAATGATCGTAACATTTAAAATATATAATATTATTGTAATAGTAAATTATAATATATACACGACAAGAAATCGTTAAGTTAAATATAATTTGTGTTTGTACATATATTTTTTTTAATATTTTTTTTTTTATTAGAAATCAAAATAAATGGTTACAAATTAAACAAATTTAACAAATTGTTACAGTTTTGATTACCTACACATACTGTACACATACTATTTATAGGAACAAGACACCCAAGCATAATATAACATTTTCATGGTATTCAGAATCAGTATCTCGTCGTCGATGTAGTCAAAATATAATCCACCACATTAAAATACCTAGTAAAGCAGTATGGTTCAAGTATTGGAGGATTAGGAAAAGGAGAAGGTGCAGAGGGTCAAGAAGTAGGTGCATTCGGTCTAGGAACTAGAAATGAAAGAGGAGACCGCCTTGTAGACTTCTGCAATCAACATATTATGACAATAACTAATACATAAAATACATAAAATTTGCAAGAGAGAAATGTGGTTTTATTCGTATTAACTCTGTGTTGTGCCATATTGTATTAAAGATGACCAAAAATATGTCCCGCTCTATTACTTTGAAGGTGAAACAGAAAACCTAAGACAGCGGGCTGTAAAATTAGAAAATTGGAACTTGGAATATCTCAAGTTCTGTTTTAAAGTGCAGGGTATCAGAAATGAGTTGTTTGCCAGTGCCCCTTGCACAGCGACCAGTCTTAACAACTATGTACAATCCAATGACAAATGGCAATGTAATGTCACATTCAAGTCAAATGAGACAATTCTACAATCAACGTTCTAACAATAATCAAGCCCAACAACAACAGTTGCAGCAATAACATCAGATACCACAGCAACAACAAATAATTACCACTAATCAAACTCAGCAGTCATATAGTGGCCATCTGTCGTTTAATCAACACACAACAGCGCAACGCATTAAGGAATGCTGGGCCTGTTGCAATTGCTCCGCCCTTAGAAATCATTGCCTTACCGTCCCTTAAATCCAGCCCTATTCTTCCAGCTGTGCAGAAGAATTCTTTTTGTAATATTAATGCATGGGAATTGACGAGAATACCGGAACGGATGTGGGGGGCCCATGACACATCTAAAAATGCCGCATACAAGGTTAATGATATTAAATATTCCAAAATATTCACCAATAACACAAATGCCTTTAATTGCGGCAAAGCATGCGTGACATCTTGTAGCCTGGCCATGGGTGTTGCAGCCGGGTACATTGACCTGATTCGTCCATTTCCCCTCAACACGGCCAACTGCTCGCTGTCAAACAAACGACGGGTGAAATGTAATAACCACTTCTGAACACTGTTGGATGAGCAGTAGGAGGGATAGTGATTATTAAAAAGAGGAGCAGACACTTACGAATTTCCACTGAATAGTGTCGTTTTCAAGTATTTGTTTAAGATGTAAGCGCATCTCTCGACTGTGCACGAAGACAACACCATCTGGACTAAATCGTTTAATGTCACCATCAGATCCGAATAGATGTATGGTCTTGCGTTTATGCAATGAATCACTCTCCCTTTGATCTGTGTTAAATATATATATACATACATATGAATATTATTTATTTTTTAAATACAAATAATAGTATCATAATAAATTAAAAGACAAATTTTCGGTATTCTATATAGCAAATAAAATCGAAATAGTAATTTTTTGTGTTAATAATATACTCAGAATTTAACTTAATAACATACGGGCCTGTTACTTATTGCTATAACGCGATTGATCAAATAATAAATGTCGAAACAATTGTAAGAAGTTAAAAAATATAGATAAATAATAATAATTAATAATAAAGATTAACTCATAGTACCTATTTTATGTTTATTAATGAACATTATAAACTTATCTATGATATGAAAAATTGGCTGAAGTTATGTTTATGCTATTTTTGTTAGTAAATATATATTTGTTTAAAAAAAAGGTATAGAGGTATCAAGATTTTATATCTTATAGAGGTATGAAAAATAATAATAATTTTATTCTAGGCCCCAATAAATTCAGTCAATCTTAAAATATTAAATATCACTAACCTTGTATGCTGCATTATTAGATGTGTCATGCGCCCTCCACATCCGTTCCCGTATTCTTGTCGATTCCCATGCAATAGAAGGACGAAAAGAATTCTCCTGCACAGCTGAAGAATAGGGCTGGATTTAAGGGACGATAAGGCAATGATTTCTAAGGGCGGAGCAATTGCAACAGGCCCAACATTCCTTTATGCGCTGCGCTGTTGTGTGTTGATTAAACGACAGATGGCCACTATATGACTGCTGAGTTTGATTAGTGGTAATTATTTGTTGTTGCTGTGGTATCTGATGTTATTGCTGCAACTGTTGTTGTTGGGCTTGATTATTGTTAGAACGTTGATTGTAGAATTGTCTCATTTGACTTGAATGTGACATTACATTGCCATTTGTCATTGGATTGTACATAGTTGTTAAGACTGGTCGCTGTGCAAGGGGCACTGGCAAACAACTCATTTCTGATACCCTGCACTTTAAAACAGAACTTGAGATATTCCAAGTTCCAATTTTCTAATTTTACAGCCCGCTGTCTTAGGTTTTCTGTTTCACCTTCAAAGTAATAGAGCGGGACATATTTTTGGTCATCTTTAATACAATATGGCACAACACAGAGTTAATACGAATAAAACCACATTTCTCTCTTGCAAATTTTATGTATTTTATGTATTAGTTATGGTCATAATATGTTGATTGCAGAAGTCTACAAGGCGGTCTCCTCTTTCATTTCTAGTTCCTAGACCGAATGCACCTACTTCTTGACCCTCTGCACCTTCTCCTTTTCCTAATCCTCCAATACTTGATCCATACTGCTTTACTAGGTATTTTAATGTGGTGGACTAATTCTCCTTCCGCATCGCAGTTGATGAGCCAGTACTTTGAGTAACTTCAAGCTGCCTCATCAATTCCTTCCATTGCCGTTAGTTAGACTTCTGACTAGTTATTAGTTGTGTATCAACCACCTTAGCCGGCCAATATTCCTCAAAATTAGACATATTTTAATCGCCGCACCTGCATCACTCACCTAACCAGCTGTGCAAAATAGCTATTTCGTTGAACCCTGAAAATTCAATAAAAATTCAATATAAAAAATTGTTAATTTACTAATATATATTACATAGCCCACAATGTAATATTAATACCCACCATTGAATTCAAACAATTAATTATTATATCACACATGCAAAACTTGTAGTCAATACTTTTATTAAATTATAAATTAACTTTAATAAAGCATCAAAATATATTAAATTATAAAATTATCCAACATAGTAACAGCTGGACTCTTAATTTTAAAACAATTTCAAATAAAAGAAAAGCAATATACTTTATTTTATAATTATTATTTATTAATATATCAGCATTACTTTTAGTCAACAAAAAAGTGTAAAAAAAAACGTTAATTGTTTGAATTGCCAACTGAGGAATAACAATAATTAATCCGTTAGTTTATAAAAATTATTTGTGTTAAATAATAATACAAAAAAGTTATTTCTTTAAAGGAGACAAAATTATAAAATACAAAATAGTTTAGAGCATGTGCTTTGAACTACATATAATTGGTTTAGTATTTCTATATAAGGGGTTAGGAATAAGTGGGGAAAAAAAATTAAGAAAGTTGAAAAATAAGTACCGCATTATAGCACTGGGCAGCTATACTTTGATTTCTGGCTGCAATAGAATAGCCACAAGTTGAGGGCGGCTGAGCATGAGTGCTATATGAATCAACCTGCAAAAATATTATATATTTATTATTATTATTATGAATTAATGATAATTATAATATCATAATATATGTTATGAATAGTTCAATAAATAAATTTAATAAGTTAATAACATCTGTAAAAATACATTAATATTAATTTAAAAAACGTTTATATTATTGGGTCTAACTTTTGTCAGCTGACATTATTTTCGGAATTTTTATAACCCCTTGGCTATTTGAAGACTTTAGGGCATTAACATGTCTATGTTTTGGCCAAAATCACTTTATATCGTCATAAAATATATAAAAAAAAATCTGCATCGATTGATGTAACAATGAGATATGTCTGACTGTTACATATGAAGTTATAATATGTCTTGTCGTTGTGTGGTGCAACAACAAGATATTTCCAGAAAAATACATATTAAATAAAAATGTAATTTTGGTGTAACAACAAGATATGTCCAGAAAAATACATATTAAATAAAAATTTAATTTTGGTGCAACAACAAGATATGTCCAAACAAGTTATTAAAAGGTATGTATGTAACTAAATTCTACTATTTTTTTTAAAAAAATTCTAATCTTTTTATTTGGAATTTACAATGTTTTTTTTGTCTGTTGAATAATTTTAAAAAAGGACATGTCTCGTTGTTGCCCCAAAGTCTTCATTTGAGAGTTGAGGGCTTGAGGCTTACTAATAATAAATAGATTTGAATAAATTATTTGATCAACTGAGTTAATTGTAGATAACTAATGACAGTTGTTATTATTTATTTATTTGTTTCTTGTTTGCTTATTTATTTTGATTGTTTGTTTAATCATTTATTTACTTATTATTAATTATACGTATTGTTGTTATTATATATTTAAATAGGTTTCATCGACGAATTTATTATTCACTTACCATTTAAATTTATTTTACTCTAGTGTGTCAATTACATTTTAATTCTGTTTATTTATTCTGTTTATCCTGAATTCGATACATTATTTAATAGTCGTTTGAGGTTAACCAAAAAAACAAATGAGACCATCTTATTATTGTTTTGTTATGGTAACACTGTAATCTATCATATTCATTTGTATGTGACTGTGTGTGTAATTAGTCATCTCCCTCGCGTCTCGCTTGTTTTGAGTTGCCTCGTCAATTATGTTAAATAAATAAATGTCAAACAATATTATTTTTGTTTACTAATTTCAAATACAACATTGTGTCAGGTGTTGATTCATTATGGGTCGAAAAAAGAAGGATCAAGCAGATAAATCTGGATCACAACATGATGAGTCAATAAACGAGCCGCAACAAACCACGTGCACTGATACTCAAATTTCTACAAAAACATTTA
Organism: Macrosiphum euphorbiae; assembly: GCA_949089665.1. NCBI lineage: Eukaryota > Metazoa > Arthropoda > Insecta > Hemiptera > Aphididae > Macrosiphum > Macrosiphum euphorbiae. Next base: position 54,165 of record CARXXK010001103.1, read on the forward strand.
CAATGTAGTCAGGTCTTATTGGTAATGTAAATCAACTATCCTTAGATGGAAATTTATGTCAAAATTGGTCCAATTGGTTGCAAGAGTTCAACATTTATTTGATTGCGAGTGGCTATGATAGTTATTAAAAATAACTCTAGTAATGATAATTTACTTTTTATTGGTTCTAGAATTGATCATAATAAAAATTATGTTTGGCAAATTGTATTACAAATTAATAATAGATATGTGAATTTTCAGTTAGATACAGGTGCCCAAGCTAATATAATGTCAATTGAAATTTAAAAAAAAATGAATATTTCTGTCAGTAGTATTAAAACACAATCTAATGTAAAATTAATGGCTTTTAACTCTAATAAGATATCCACTTTAGGTAAAAGCACTATTAAATGTTTTTATAAACAAAAAAATTACTTAATTGAATTTTACACAGTTGATTTTTCATAAAATACTATACTATGGTTGGAAACTTGTAATAATCTTAATTTAATATCTAGAATTAATCTCATAAATAATGATAAAGAGATTTCTATTTTAAATGAGTAAGAAGATTTATTTGAAGGTCTAGGATGTCTACCAATCACGTATCATATTCATTTAGACACTAATATTCAACCTAAAATTGACCCTCCTAGGAGAGTTCCATTTAAAATTTATGATGAACTAGAATCTGAACTGAAAAATATGGTCAATATGAAAGTAATAGAAAAAGTAAATGCACCAACGTCCTGGGTAAATTCTATAGTTATTGTAATAAAAAAGAATAATAAGCTTCGAATATGTTTGGATCCGAGAAATCTAAATAAAGCCATAAAACGTTCACACTATCCACTTCCTAGTTTTGAAAATGTTAAATCTAGATTAAATGGTCCATGTTATTTTTCCACTTTAGGTGATAGTTGTGGTTTTTGGATGGTACCTCTTGATGAGGAAAGTGCCAACTTATGTACATTTAACACACCTTTTGGTAGGTATAAATTTATTAGACTTCCTTATGGTTTAAATTGTGCATCAGAAGTTTTTCATAGAGTAATGACAGAACATTTTTCTGATATTGATGGTGTATTTTTATATGTTGATGATCTTATCATATATGCTAAAAATAAAGAACAACATGATCTTATACTAAAAAAGGTATTTGAAAGATCCCGTCAAATTAATATTAAATTTAATAAAATAAAATGTCAAATAGGAGTCCAAGAGGTAAAATTTTTAGGACACTTTTTTAATGAAAATGGTGTTATGCCAGATGATGAAAAAGTTAAAGCAATAACTAATTTACCATCACCAAAATGTGTAAAAGACTTACAAAGGTTTCTAGGCATGATTAATTATCTAGGTGCGTACATACCTAATTTAGCTGCCGAATCAATTATTCTGCGTGACTTGTTAAAAAAAAAAATTCATTGTGGCAATGGGATGACAATTTTGAAAAAGCATTTTGTCATTTAAAAAATATTATATCAAAATTTCCTGTTTTAAGTTATTTTGACAGTTCAAAACCTATAACGTTATCAGTCGATGTTTCAAAATATGCTGTAGGTGCAGTTTTGCTGCAAGATAATAAACCTTGTGCTTATGATTCAAAGTCATAAACTGAAAGTCAACAAAATTTTGCTCAGATTGAAAAAGAATTATATGCTATAATGTTGGGTTGCACTAAATTTCATCAATATTTGTATGGTCAAACAATTACTGTGCAAACTGACCATAAACCACTAATTACATTATTTACAAAACCTCTTCATTCTGTACCTGTCCGTCTCCAACGCATGATGCTTAAACTACAATCTAAAAGTTACATTTTTTATTCCTGGTAAATTACTTATAATTGCTGATACTTTGTCTAGAGCAGCACTTCAAATAACTGAAGTTGATGAAATTGAAGATGATATAATCTTAAATGTTCAAAATTTAATTTTAAATATAGCAATTTCAAAAAATAAATTAGATTTGATTAAAAAGAAACACAAAATGATTTCGTATGTAAAAAGCTTAGTGAAGTTATACAAAGTGGGTGGCCAAAAAATAAGAATTTAATTGAGGAAATTATTAAACCCTATTGGTCTTTTGAAGAATATTTATGTGTAATAGATAACTTATTATTTAAAAATAAAAGTTTGCTTATACCTAAAAATTTAAGACCAGAAATGTTAAAAATAGTTCATGAAGGTCACATGGGGATTGAAAGATGTAAAAATTCAATAAGAGATTTAATATTTTGGCCTACCATAAATTCTGATATAAAAAATATTGTTGAAAATTGTGAGGTATGCATGAAATATAGAAATAATAATTCTAAAGAACCTTTAATACCACATGATATACCTCAAATACCTTGGTTTAAGTTAGGAACTGATTTATTTCACTTTGATAATAAAATATATTTATTGGTGGTAGACTATTATTCTAAATTTAAAGAAATTGCACATTCAACATCAGGATTTACAAGTACTTCTGTTATTCAACATCTAAAATCAATGTTTGCTAGATTTGGAATACCATTTTCAATAGTGTCTGATAATGGTCCACCATTTAGTTCATTAGAATTTAAACAGTTTATGTCTGAATGGGATATAGAACATATCACTTCAAGTCCACATTATTATCAATCTAATGGTTTAGCAGAAAGATCAATACAGTCAATAAAGAAATTACTAAAAAAATTTAAAGAAAGTAAAACTGATATAAATATAGCTCTAATGCATAATCGAAATTCTCTTAAACTAAATTTATGTTCTCCATCTCAACTATTAATGTTAAAATCAATTAGAACAAAATTACCTGTTCCCATAGATAACTTAAAACCTAAATTAACTTAATTAAGTGATTACCAAAATAATATAAAATAAAAAAAACAGATAAAATAACTAATTATTATAATAAAAAAACAAAATATTTAACACCTCTTGCAGTTGGTGAAAAAGTTGTATTTAAATTAGTACCCAATGGTCCTTGGATTAATGGTAAAGTGATTCAAATTGATAAACATCCTAGACCTTATGTAATTGAAGGTGAAAAGGGGGGCGATTATAGAAGAAACAGAAAACATTTAATAACTTGTGCTTCAACCACTTCTAGAAAAAATAATTATGAACAACCTAACTTAAATTTAAACATAGTAAAAAAATCTACTCGTTCTGGTAGAACAATAATTAAACCTAAACGGTTAGATTTATAAGCCATAATTATTATTAAGTAATTACATATTATATTAATTATTTTTTTTACTATATATTTTATGTAATATGTTATTTTTTCTTGTATTATCATCATTATCATTATATATTTTGTATTATTATCCTAAATTATTATTATATTCTTACTACATTACATTTAAAAAAAAAAAAAAAAAAAAAAAAGAAGGAAGATGTTGTGTTAAGGTAACACTGTAATATATCATATTCATTTGTATTTGACTGTGTGTAAGTAATCTCTCTCGCGTCTCGCTTGTTTTGAGTTGCCTCGTCAATTATGTTAAATAAATAAATGTCAAACAATATTATTTTTGCATACTAATTTAAAATACAACAATTATTAATAGCAATATAAATTTATATTTATAGTATTAGGCCTCAACACATGATAATAAATATAATAATGACAATAATATTGAATAAATAATAAATTATAATAATCAATATTAATCAAGATAACTAAACCGAGGACGGTATAGTAGTGGTGGGTCGTTACTACTGTACTCGGTACAATGTAACGATTACATTGGTGGAACGAGTAGGAATGAGTACATTTATTGTTCCACGTTCGAACATTCAGTACAAAGTTACCAACTACAAAATGGTCCCCATCAGGGTACACCGACATCGAGTCTGTACCGAATACGGATAATTCCCACCACTACGGTATCGCCTACAATCTTGTCCAACACAATAAAAAAATTAAAACCAAATTACGTTACGTTACATTGTTATAATCATCAATTTAATATCGTTACCTTCGTTTGCTGGAACGCTGTTTACAGAAGCCATTTTTGAAGTATTCATCGAGTCAAAATAACATAAAGCATTGGTAATGGCAATTGAAAAAAAGCAGATAAAAACTGGCGAAAAACCAACTACGTCGACAACTGTATAAATATTAAATTATAATAAAACTATAATAATTATTTAATGAAGTACACCGAACGGGTCACGCAGTGCTGTCGGTGGCCAATTCGAGGACATCGGGAAACCGTAGAACGATGAGCACGTGGCGGACAACGAGCTACGCACGGCAATGTCGACGGACGAGTGTCGAAGGAATATGAACTGCCAGCTCATTGGCGCGGTGTGTTATCGGTGGTCGGGCAGCGGATCGAGGAGGTTGCCAACATAACGACATAATACCAGGCGCCCGTTGGCGTGAGTTGGTGTGCGTATCGAGATAGTACTTCCCGCGACCCGTACCCACTCACAACCAACGGTCATGCTCTGGTGGTGTGGCGAAATCCAATGGTGCCAGCCCGTCGCCGTCTGCCATAGGCAGCGACCGCACTGACTAGCGACCAGGCTACCGACGCGCCAAGCGTGCATACTTCAAAGTTTTTCCCAAACAGTGTACCAACACGGGAACGATAATAATTTATTTTCCTCCAAAAACGAGATACCTTTTTCCTCCACGAAAAAAGTGGTTTAAATTTTCCTCCACATTAATTTAGTATGTAATTATGTCTATTTTCTTCCAATATTTTAGTAGTCCAGTCATATTAGGTTTTCAGCTCGGAAAAATTCCCACTTAGCTGAATTTTTTTACACACCTTTATGACATCGTTGTAAACAACGTGTGAAAAGTCGACATCTGTCTCATGTACTCGTCAAAGGTTATTCGAGGTTAAAGGTCACACCTTTTTTTTAATATCCCGCTTTTTATGAGTCGTACAGTAAAAAGTTATAAATTGTAGAGAAATTAATTATCAAAAAGAAAGTTTTTATGACATTTTCAGGTAAAGTTATAGTTTTCGCGTTATAAGGCCATCAAAATGTACACTTTTAATGAAATATGAATTTTTTGATAAAAACAAGTAGCCATTGCATTAATATCTAGCTTTATACTGGTTGTACAAAAAAAATTGTCATACAAAAATTGTGGAGGACAAAATTATTTACAAGATGGTTATATCCAATCGCACTTGTGGTATACGAATTTTAACGTTTACCGTACAAACTTTTGACCCCCCAAAGTACCAACTAGATTCACTTTCCTATCAGAAAAGGTACTATTGAAGAAAATCTAAGCACTTTCACTGTCCCAAAACGTGATGACAGACACAAAAAAAAATAAAAAAAGGTGGGCAAGTGGGTGTCGCTCTGCTGTACAGTAGGTTACAAGTGGGTCACTGTATAATGGATGGTATTAAATTTGAATTCAATGATATAATATCATTGTATAAGATAAACGATTCTGAGCGGAGACGGTATGTCAGTCTAGGTATAAGACATATTATAATATTATATACATATCTATGATATTAAACAAAAAATTGACCTATAATTAGGTAGGTACCTATAATAAATTCCAAATTAATCATATCACAATATCCATTAGGTACTTATAACGCGTTATACATCAACAACAAACCGTGATATTATCATAGATATATAATAGTATATTTTAGAAGTTTAAAGTACCCACGAATAATTGTATACAACCACAACAAAATAACTAGGTTTTTTATTATGTAATTACGACCAAATTTTAACTTAAAATGACTATAAAAATAAACTGTGCTTATATATTTTTTAGATTTTTTGGTAACAGAATTAACTACAACTTACGTGGAATCTTGTTTTAATTTTTCAATCCTTAGATATAAAAGTTGAATATTTTATAAATTTTTAACTACAAAATAATTATTCAATTTTAAATTTGATAAATTTTGTCAAAATTCGATCTTCAAATAATTATAAAAAAAATTGTGCTTATGTTTTTTTAATATTTTTCAACTGCTATTGTAACAATATATCAGGAGCAATGTATTCAATTTTTACACTTTTGGTGATATTCATATAAAAAAAAAATAAAAAAAATGGTAAACTGACAATCTAAGTAAACAGCTCAAAACTAGTTAAAATATTTTGAAAATTTTATCAAGTATAAGAATTGATAAAATAAACATTCAGTGAAATTTGCATGTATCTAGAGTCGTTCGTTTTTGAATTATATCAAAATAAGAAAATCGTTACATGAGAAATCGAGTGAATAACAAATTATGTAAAAATATGAATTTAAAATACTCATAAAAATTTAATTTCATTTTCCAGTAGACATTTTTTTTTTTGCTAAAGGTAGACAAACTCATTGAGAAAATTGTATTATATTTTAAAATCTTAAATTTAAATAGAAAAATTTTTATTAATTTCTACCTAAAATTATTTGCAAAATATCGTGTTTTTTCGTATTTTGTCAATAGTTGAACTTAAAATGTTTAGAAAAAAAAGTTTGACCGAGGATTTTTAATATTTTTCAAACGTCTTTGTAACAACATAATAGGAGCTTTGTATTACATTTTCTATTTTTTTACCTAACAAATAAAGTTTTATTGACATTCATTCTGAAAATGTTGATAGTCGAACCATCAATTTTGGCTCAATTTTAGTTTATTAACTATGGTCCTCTAAAGATTAGTAAAATATGCATTGATACTTTTAATTGAAATAATTGGTATATTTTAAATTTAAAAGCGATAAACAATTTTTTCTTATAACTACCTTTTGATACACTTTAATAATTGAATCAGTAATCTAATGACAAGCTCAGAAAAAAAAATAACATTTGCAAAATTGTTGGCAAACATAATTCATTATTTTTATTTTAACATATTATGATCATAAAAATCAATATTATTATATTAATTTATTATCGTACGATTTTTTTTACTTTACATTTTTTTCATCACAGTTACTTATCTTACTTTATCATAAATTTGAATTCCTTATTAGGTAGGTGGCTAAGGTAAAAATGGTAAATTGGTAAATGGTATTTAGGTAGATACCTTTAACCTGAGTTAATTACAGATTTTTTAATAATCAAATACCATTCTTACCTTAGCCACCTAATTAAGCATTCAAATTTAGTAAGCAAAGTAACTGTAATCAATGATTATAATAAGAATGATTACAACAATAGTACCTACTACTTATTTTATGATTGTATGATATTCTAAATTAACTATTAAAAGTACGAAATAAAATGTTGTGTTTGTAAATATCCAAAACTAAATATTTATAATATCCATAACTAATATTTTATGTTTTTTTTATTATGTTGATATTATATTAGGTAGGTATACTGTTGCCGTATACATGAACTGTAATTAGACACGAGGTGATTTCTACTTTTTTTTTTTTTTGATATGAAATAAAACGACATAAATTAAAATAATATAAGTTCCAATTTTTTATGGGTCAATACAAAAGTTAAATATAAACAATACATCATAATACATCAATAAATTATTTTACAAGTGTTCACTTTTCAGTATAATATCCTTTAAAACTAATATTTATTTATTTATTTATTTAATTGATTTAACAGGCTTGAGCCCTTTGATTATAAGGTATAATACAATTGACAAATTACATGAACGGAAACTTACATATTTTGATTACAATAAACAAAAAGGAAAAAATAATAAAGAACTATACAAAGTACAAATACAGAAATACAACTAACCTAACCTAATAAACAATTAATATTCATATTAATACTTCGAATAAATGCAATGATATAATATAAAATAATGGAAAATGATAAAGATCCAAAATGATCGTAACATTTAAAATATATAATATTATTGTAATAGTAAATTATAATATATACACGACAAGAAATCGTTAAGTTAAATATAATTTGTGTTTGTACATATATTTTTTTTAATATTTTTTTTTTTTTTTAGAAATCAAAATAAATGGTTACAAATTAAACAAATTTAACAAATTGTTACAGTTTTGATTACCTACACATACTGTACACATACTATTTATAGGAACAAGACACCCAAGCATAATATAACATTTTCATGGTATTCAGAATCAGTATCTCGTCGTCGATGTAGTCAAAATATAATCCACCACATTAAAATACCTAGTAAAGCAGTATGGTTCAAGTATTGGAGGATTAGGAAAAGGAGAAGGTGCAGAGGGTCAAGAAGTAGGTGCATTCGGTCTAGGAACTAGAAATGAAAGAGGAGACCGCCTTGTAGACTTCTGCAATCAACATATTATGACAATAACTAATACATAAAATACATAAAATTTGCAAGAGAGAAATGTGGTTTTATTCGTATTAACTCTGTGTTGTGCCATATTGTATTAAAGATGACCAAAAATATGTCCCGCTCTATTACTTTGAAGGTGAAACAGAAAACCTAAGACAGCGGGCTGTAAAATTAGAAAATTGGAACTTGGAATATCTCAAGTTCTGTTTTAAAGTGCAGGGTATCGGAAATGAGTTGTTTGCCAGTGCCCCTTGCACAGCGACCAGTCTTAACAACTATGTACAATCCAATGACAAATGGCAATGTAATGTCACATTCAAGTCAAATGAGACAATTCTACAATCAACGTTCTAACAATAATCAAGCCCAACAACAACAGTTGCAGCAATAACATCAGATACCACAGCAACAACAAATAATTACCACTAATCAAACTCAGCAGTCATATAGTGGCCATCTGTCGTTTAATCAACACACAACAGCGCAACGCATTAAGGAATGCTGGGCCTGTTGCAATTGCTCCGCCCTTAGAAATCATTGCCTTATCGTCCCTTAAATCCAGCCCTATTCTTCCAGCTGTGCAGAAGAATTCTTTTTGTAATATTAATGCATGGGAATTGACGAGAATACCGGAACGGATGTGGGGGGCCCATGACACATCTAAAAATGCCGCATACAAGGTTAATGATATTAAATATTCCAAAATATTCACCAATAACACAAATGCCTTTAATTGCGGCAAAGCATGCGTGACATCTTGTAGCCTGGCCATGGGTGTTGCAGCCGGGTACATTGACCTGATTCGTCCATTTCCCCTCAACACGGCCAACTGCTCGCTGTCAAACAAACGACGGGTGAAATGTAATAACCACTTCTGAACACTGTTGGATGAGCAGTAGGAGGGATAGTGATTATTAAAAAGAGGAGCAGACACTTACGAATTTCCACTGAATAGTGTCGTTTTCAAGTATTTGTTTAAGATGTAAGCGCATCTCTCGACTGTGCACGAAGGCAACACCATCTGGACTAAATCGTTTAATGTCACCATCAGATCCGAATAGATGTATGGTCTTGCGTTTATGCAATGAATCACTCTCCCTTTGATCTGTGTTAAATATATATATATACATATGAATATTATTATTTTTTTAAATACAAATAATAGTATCATAATAAATTAAAAGACAAATTTTCGGTATTCTATATAGCAAATAAAATCGAAATAGTAATTTTTTGTGTTAATAATATACTCAGAATTTAACTTAATAACATACGGGCCTGTTACTTATTGCTATAACGCGATTGATCAAATAATAAATGTCGAAACAATTGTAAGAAGTTAAAAATATAGATAACTAAATAATTAATAATAAAGATTAACTCATAGTACCTATTTATGTTTATTAATGAACATTATAAACTTATCTATGATATGAAAAATTGGCTGAAGTTATGTTTATGCTATTTTTGTTAGTAAATATATATTTGTTTAAAAAAAAGGTATAGAGGTATCAAGATTTTATATCTTATAGAGGTATGAAAAATAATAATAATTTTATTCTAGGCCCCAATAAATTCAGTCAATCTTAAAATATTAAATATCACTAACCTTGTATGCTGCATTATTAGATGTGTCATGCGCCCTCCACATCCGTTCCCGTATTCTTGTCGATTCCCATGCAATAGAAGGACGAAAAGAATTCTCCTGCACAGCTGAAGAATAGGGCTGGATTTAAGGGACGATAAGGCAATGATTTCTAAGGGCGGA
>CARXXK010001104.1:0-64018 GCA_949089665.1 Macrosiphum euphorbiae
TTAATTATTTAATGACGTGCTTCGACGTTTCGTTGTTGAGCTTGAGTGACGATGAGGTTGCACTTAGAAATGAATAAGTATATATTCACAGTATTAATGTTTATTATGTTTAACAAAGTTACAGACTATAACAGTTTATAATTGTAGAAATTTGTGGGCAGAGGTTACGCTCGGTACCCGAGAACTATGTGCAGTTAAGCTAAAGTAAAATAATTCTAACTTAGTGACTACTTAGTTGCTATATTTATATAAATGTATGCCCGTGGCGTGATCTCTAGGGAGCCACGGGATTGGCTTACATGCTTAGAAGTGTTTTACGTAATCAATAAAAAAACAAGTTAATCACGCAGTTTCCATAAATATGAAATTCGCAATAACAGTCAAAAGTACAAGGTACAAGGATTTACTCTGCGTCATGGACAAGTTACCTATTTATACATAATTAAAGTAAACCGTGCGTTTACGTAATACGGTTTACTACATGCCTCCCCTGTAAAATTGGAGCCGTAGGTTCCAATCAATAGCATGTCTTGAGGGTTGGGTAGATAGTGTATGCGTGTGCTGTTTGTGCTTCTTCTGTGATAGGAGGAGCCGTTGTTTCTGATGTTGCCGGTTCTTCACAATGTATTGTCCCCGTGCTCTGCCTTAATTGTACCATTTCCCTTTGTTCTACAATAAGACTTCGTTGTTCATTGCTTTTGATTTGTAAGAATGCAATTGATATTACAAAAATCACAAAAATTGTCAAATACAATATATAGTTATGTATAATTTGATTATTTTGTAGCTGTGTTACTTTGTATATGTTATTGTTATGTTCTTGTAGTTGCATATGTGTTTTGGAAATTAAATTTAGATCGCTCATGTGATTGTTAATTACATTCTCGTCTTTCATAGTGTAGAGGTCGAGTGATACGTGTTGAAATTCCTGTGGTGTGATAATTGACGTTGGTATAAAATCTGCAAAATTGTTCTCGGAATTTGTGCTCGGTAATAACAAATCCCTGGTTGCGTATCCCTTACAAGTTTCGTTGATAGAAATGATTCCTACCCCTTCTAATAGGTGCGTGCTTGCTTCTTGGTTGTTTTCGCAGTTTATTATAATAATTTCGCTATCGGTTGCATATAACCATTTATTTCGGTAACTTAGTTTGTGAAAAATGGTAGCTTGCAGTCTTACATGTCGTATATCACAGGTAGTTGGTACCTCTTTAGGGTCTTGCAGTAGTTGTACTTCGCATATTGGTCGTAGATTCCGAGGATGGAGGGATTGGATCTCGGGACATAAAAGGAAACTTCTAGCATGTTTACATTGATTATAGTGAAATTCGTCGTACGCTACATAATGTTCCTTATTTTTACTTATGGCTAAGAACTTATGACTAGGTGCAATATAAACACAGTTAATATTTGTGTGACAATAAGGTTTTGGTATTAAGTGATATAAAATAAAATTATTTTGATAAATTAGTGGTATGGTTAGTATAAACACTATATTGTTATTAGAATAGTATATCTTAACGTCTGACAGTTTTACTATGTCGTTAACCGTTTCAAGAGAAAGTTGGTAGGGAAAATCTGTTCCTATAGGTAGGGACAGTCTAATATCTTGGAACTGAGCTAACAAATCCGTCGGTCCTAACAGGTATGGGTGGATTTGCCCTAGTTTTGCTGCCTCAATAATGGATAGTAAAATGTCAGTTTCTGCCATATATTTTGTAAATAACAAGTTCATGTAACCAAAATGTCTGAAGACAAAGTTATTAATTTGTTGTTCCATCGTTATGTTTTTAAGTTCGGTTATCTGTAATTGTAAGTGGTAACTTTCACGACTTTCGTATTCTTGTTTTAATTTAATAACTTTAAGTTGTTCTTTTTCTAATTTAATATCATTTCCTAACAATTTCCCAATTCCCAAATCAAAACTTTTTATACAATTAAGATCGCATAAACCATAAAGTGTTTGCGCGATTTTAGTTATAGTTCCAATATTAACGCTACGTTTAGTTACGTGGTCGCGATGACCTATCGAATGGTAGAGGGCCCCTTTCTTTTCTTTAATTTGCCTAGCTATACCGTTTACTAAAAATAATAGATTATTGCAGTTCACTTCTGCGTACTGACTTATGTTTTTACAGGATTGTTCAGTTTTTGTTACTAAGTTGTCAATGAAATCCCATTGATCATTGTATTTTTTAAGATCGACAAATGCCGTTAAGTCCCATTTAGATGTCGCAATATTTACTGTTCCGCGGTTCTCGTAATATAACCCGGATTGTTGTGGTAATTTTTCGTCGTGGAATCGTATAACGCCTGTTACCATCGAAATGCAGACAAACGTTAGAAATTGCCTGTAATTATTGTAACATGTTTATTAAGTTTCGGTAGGTTATTTTTCGTAAAAGTTTATCAAATAAACACTTGGTTAGGATTACGTCGGTACATGGGTCATGTGCGTGTGTTATGTCGTGTTCCTTGCGACAACACATATCGTGTGTTTCAAGTAAGTTTAACATGTTACCGTTTTTGTCAACCCAACCTAAGGCTATGGTTACTATGACGCGTTTATGGTACATTAACTGTAGTACAAATTGTTGGTTATTGTCCACATCAGATGCTCTAATGTTCAAAATAGGATAGTTCAAATTTAGTCTGTTTAGAATAAGCGCGTCAGTATCCCCGTTCCATAAAACGATTATTGTTTTTTGGTCGCCCCGTTGTAAGTAGTTGTAAATCGTGTCCCTATGTAAATTATTTATTTTGGAATTAATGCTGTCATAGATTTGTGCTAAACTTATAGCGGCTTTGGCTGATGGCCACCCAAAAAACTTAATCAAATTTTTAACTGCCCATGTTTGTTCCTTATCATTGATTTGTCTAACGGTTGAGTCCGTTAAAAGTAGTGGATGTCCTTCCAATTTTATCACTTTAAATCGGTCCAAACTATTAGATAACGCTCCGCAGATTAATACGTGTTTGTTTTTCTCTAATACCGTAAACTCGAAATCAATAACGATAAATTTGTGAGTGTTGTCCCTACAACACGAAAAAAAAACATTTACTTAGTGAAATAATAATAATATTGATAATAATGAAAACAAAATAATAATAATAATCGTGACTATTTACTAATTATCATAGCTATATGTATAATATATTATATATAAATATATATATATACATATAGTCATTCATTGAATGGTTTAATATTGTTTATGTGTATGCGATAATCGCGCCGGCCTTTCTTAATTGTTATGTTTTCATTATCATGAACCATTATAACCTCGTACGGCCCTGACCAATTAAGACATAATGTATTTTTTTTATGTTGTTCTTTTATTAGTACTTTATCACCTACGTGTACATCTACCGGATTCATAGTCTTATCGTAATTACGTTTATTTGATTCTTTTTTGTTAATTAAATTGTTTCGCGCGATCTCATGGGCTTGTTGCATATTACGTTTTAGATCGAAAACATAATGGTCATAGTTATATTGTGGTTCGACTTTTCTCGATAATATTGCCGGAATAGTAGGTTTATGTCCAAAAACAAGTTCGTAAGGCGTGTAATTAGTTGATGTATGAATTGTACTGTTATAGCAGTACATAGCATAACAAAGCAACTGGTCCCATTCATTATCTTTGTCGACAAAACTACGTAGATAAGTTTTTAACGTCTTATGTGATCGCTCTAAAAATCCATTTGTTTGTGGGTGAAAAGGAGTGGTCTGAGATTTTTCAATATCAAGTAATTTACACATTTGTTTAAAAACGTCGGATAAGAAATTCGTTCCACAGTCCGTTAGTATAGATTTCGGTATTCCGTATACACACACGAAACATTCCACAAACGCTTGGGCCACGGTTTGCGCGTCAGTGGCACTTAGTGCTACTGCTAGGGCGTAACGCGTAAGTTCGTCTTGCATAGTCAGAATGAACTGATTACCCAAACTAGTTTGTGGTAAAGGTCCTACTATATCTAAACAGATACGTTCAAACGATTTGGTAACGGTAGTTGTAATTAGCATAGGTTGTTTGGTCTTTAAATTACTTTTGGTTTTCTGGCATATTTCGCATCGCGCTATGTATTGTTTGACGGTTTTTTTTAAATTTTTCCATTGATAATTTGCTTTTAACCGTTTAACTGTTCTGGAGACCCCGGAATGTCCCCCCAAAGGTGAATTGTGATATTCGTAAATAATTTGCTGCTTTTCGGTTTCAGAGAAATTTTGCTCCTTATAAATATGAACGGTTATGTTTGTCCCTTTAAAAATGAATCTAATCATGGATCGGGTTCGTTCGAAACTAGTCATGGTAGTTACCCCCTCTAGTCTAATGGTCGCACATGTTTCAATGTTATTTTTTATACAGGCTTGTTTCATTGCGTTGAATGCGTTGAAAATCTGTTGTTCTGTTAAAACAGCGGTATGTGTTTCTTTTAATTTGTAAAAAATAATAGTACGTGTTAAATGGTGAATTACCGTAAGGCTTTCGTTCTCGTTAAATGTAGGAAGGTCAATGTTAAATTTCTCTATGATTTTCCTAATCGCCGGATGAATAATTATCATATCATTTGAAATTGGTAAGAACAAATTATTTCGCTCGTCGGCGTCTTTAATACTACCGTCTATATCGATTACTTTAGTGTTAAATATAGGTTTTGTTTCTGCTATAAGAAAATCATCGTATTCAAGGTTAGGCAAGTCGGCAGTTCGTAATACGTGTATTCGTGATAGACAGTCGGCGTTCGCGTTTTCGGACCCTGCCCTATAGATTATTGTATAATCGTATTCCGATAACTGTAATCTCCATCGCATGAGTTGCGATGAGACATCTTTAAGACCGAATAAAAAAGTAAGAGGTCGGTGATCTGTAATTATATTAAATTTACGTCCGTATAGATATGGTCGAAAATATTTTACGGCCCAGATTATGGCTAATAGTTCCTTCTGTATCACACTGTAGTTAATTTCTGCTTTATTTAATGTACGACTTGCGTATGCAATCGGTTGGTCAGTAGGAATATCTCCCTGAGAAAGTACCGCACCAATTGCAAATTGGCTCGCGTCAGTGATTAAATTAAACTTCCCCGTCTCCCAATCCGGATAGGTTAGTAATGGTGGGCTTATAAGTTTGTTTTTGAGTTCACAAAACGCCTCTTCACACCTATCAGTCCATGTGAAGGTTACGTCCTTTTTTAGCAAATAAGTTAACGGTTTCGCGATTTTAGCAAAATTATCGACAAAACGCCTGTAGTAATTCAATAGTCCTAAAAAAGATTTAACGTCTTTCGCATTTAATGGTCGTGGATAATTTTTTATACATTGAATCTTGCTTGGGTCCGGCGAGACCCCCGTTTCGCTAATAATATGTCCTAAATAGGCTACCTCTTTCCTAAGGAAATTACATTTTTCAGGATGTAGTTTGAGATTATGTGCCCGTAGTCTATCAAAAACTTGAATTAATTTCTCCTGATGATCTCGGAGACTAGAACCGTGTACCACTATGTCGTCAAGATATGCTGTGCACATCTCTTCTAGACCCATTAAGACTGCTTTCATTGCCCGTGTAAATGTGGCTGGAGCAGAACTCAACCCAAAAGGCATACGTATATACTCATAATGTCCGGATTTTGTTGAAAACGCGGTTTTATGAATATCACTTTCGTCAATCTTAATTTGGTGATAGCCCGACTTAAGGTCGAGGGTAGAAAAATACTTTGACGACCCTAACGATTCCAAAATTTCAAGTAGGTTAGGTAAGCTATAAGCTTCGTTTTCGGTTATCTCATTCAGTTTCCGAAAATCTACGCAGATTCTAAGTTTTTGTTTCCCATCTGGATCAGTCCCCTTCTTTTTAACTACTACCAATGGAAAGTTAAAAGGAGAAGTAGAATTGCGTATAATATTATTTTGTTTCATGTCAGTAATCTGTTTCTCTATTTCTTGTTGATATGCCCAAGGTAAACGATAAGGTCGGATGTTAATGGGTTTCGCGCAGCGCGGTGTGTTAATTTTGTGCGTCACTACATCGGTTGCGCTTAAATGTTCCCCGTCTAAATGAAATAAATCGGCATATTCTTTAATTAACTCCATTAAATTGTTTTCCTCTTCCTTGTTCAAGTGGTCTGTTTTAATAATTTCCGATAATTGTTTTATTTTATTTCCATTAATATTATTCGTGACTACGCGTATATTTTCGTGATAAGGTTCCCAATTAATGTTTCGTGAAGTTAATTCTTCGATAAGATATGGTTGTTCCGATATATTTATTACGTTACTAATTAATACATTTTCGTTTACCGGACTAACACTGTTTGCGATTATTACGTCGTCATTTAGATCTTGTTTCGCTATAGTTATTTCTTTATGTTGGATATTTTCTGTATTTTTAATTAGCATGACACAGTTACTTCGCGGCGGTATTATTAATGATTGATTACATTCGCGTTCGGGTATTAATAAAAGTTCCTGATTCATGTCTAAGATCGCTTTATTTTCTTTAAGAAAAGTACGGCCAATTATGCCACTCCCGGGTATCGGAAAGTCGTCTTTTACAATGTCAAATTTAGTAATGAAAGTTTCGTCTTTAATTTGAATAGGAATTACAATTGAGCCTAACGTTTTGATAGTTATAGCGTTAATACCCTTGATATTTTTCTTATCGGTCTCATTTACGATTACATGGTCCATTAGAGCTGATAACTTAATTATGTTCATCTCTGCCCCTGAGTCTATTAAAAAACGTTGATTACCTGCTGCGAAATTGTTTGCGTTAATAATAATGTGTTCCTCGTCCATTTGTGTAGTTATTACTCGAACATTTTTTAATTCGCCTACCGTTTTATTTTGGTTATCGCCCTGCGCTTGTTGTTGTTTTTTCTTATTTTCATTATAGATTCGCTTCCGACATTCGGTGATATCGTGATTAGGACGTTTACAATACTTGCAAAATTTTACGTGGCTTTCCCGCTCCGTTTTAATCTCCGTGCGATAGTTTATCGGATTCCTAAAATTTGATGAGCCTGATGCCCCTGACCTACATTCGTTAGCATAATGCCCCATTTTACTACACTTATTACATTTGATATGCGCTTTATTAGAAGTACGCGGGTTATTATTAAATGGACGATTATTTTTCTGAATATCATTTTTCCCGCATACGTTTTCTTTTTCGGTGGCAATTCGCACTGCCTCCTCATAAGATGAAATATTGCGCGCTTCCAGAATAAGGCGTATTGAAGGATTAATGCCTTCCATAAATACAACAAGTGCGGTGGTTAGCATGGTCTCGGCTATTGTTCGCGATTCGGTTACGGTTTTGCCTATGGTTAGAGCGCTTGTAAGTTGATGATAAATTTGTTGTATGCGATTAGAGAAATTCTGTATACTTTCGTCATGGCGTTGTTTCATACCCGTTAATTGTTTCTGAAGATAGTTAATGGAATGAGAAGTTTGGTATATTGTTTTAAGGTGATTCTTTAATTGATCCCAAGTTTCAAATTCATGGTATTTAATGTATTCGTGAGCGTTCCCCTCTATG
Organism: Macrosiphum euphorbiae; assembly: GCA_949089665.1. Taxonomy (NCBI): domain Eukaryota; kingdom Metazoa; phylum Arthropoda; class Insecta; order Hemiptera; family Aphididae; genus Macrosiphum; species Macrosiphum euphorbiae. The sequence continues at coordinate 7,545 of CARXXK010001104.1, forward strand.
TTAGTTATTATAGCACGTAACAACTGCGGTTTAATAGTGTCGGTTACATTGGAAAAAAGGAACTCACATTTTGTTATAAAAATGGAAAGTTGACTATCAGTACCCCCCGAGAAAGAAGGTGCCTGCCTAATGACGGTTTCGAGTCCCAAAGTTGTGGCGGCCATAGTTATACGTAAATTATTAGGATTATATGCGACTATTTGCCAATTATTGCGTGGACTGTCAGACATAAAAATATACTATACAATAATAACTTACAAAGCTTGCATAGTTAAAAATGGTCTGGTCCGAAATTGAAAATTGGATGCTCCGTGGAATGCTCTGTGGAATGCTCTGTGGAAATGCTCTGTGGAAATGCTCTGTGGAATGATCTGTGACTGCAAAAATGGATGTACGAAGTGGCTCGACGATCTAGCTACGAAACTGCTGGCGCGTAGACCAATTAGTAAATAATTGGGTTTCGTAGTGTCCCAAGAACGGGTTGTCGAAGTTCGTCAGTGAGTTCCCGAGTTACTTTTTTGATGAATCAAAATTTTTCACTCAGAGAAACCCCACACCTGACACCAAAAGTTACGTATTACTCTCGTACTACACTTGTACACTTAATTATTTAATGACGTGCTTCGACGTTTCGTTGTTGAGCTTGAGTGACGATGAGGTTGCACTTAGAAATGAATAAGTATATATTCACAGTATTAATGTTTATTATGTTTAACAAAGTTACAGACTATAACAGTTTATAATTGTAGAAATTTGTGGGCAGAGGTTACGCTCGGTACCCGAGAACTATGTGCAGTTAAGCTAAAGTAAAATAATTCTAACTTAGTGACTACTTAGTTGCTATATTTATATAAATGTATGCCCGTGGCGTGATCTCTAGGGAGCCACGGGATTGGCTTACATGCTTAGAAGTGTTTTACGTAATCAATAAAAAAACAAGTTAATCACGCAGTTTCCATAAATATGAAATTCGCAATAACAGTCAAAAGTACAAGGTACAAGGATTTACTCTGCGTCATGGACAAGTTACCTATTTATACATAATTAAAGTAAACCGTGCGTTTACGTAATACGGTTTACTACAACCTATTTGCACGGGCAAAAAGGACGTAGCCGAATTTATAAATATTTGTGAAATCGCAATTAAGGAGACAACGGATGCAGAAATACCGATATTATTAAAAATAATTACTTCTAAATTAACAGGAAATGCGTTAGAAGTAACAAAATATCGAAATTTAGAAACATGGGGAGCAATAAAAACAATATTAGAGGGGGCATTCGAACAAAAAGTATCGGAGAGGGCCCTATCAATAGCTTTAAACACGGCACGTATGGCCGAGGGAGAAAGTGTAGCAAAATTCGCTAGTAGAATCGAAGAGTTATATTATAAACTCTGCGCGGCAAGTACGGTAGGTCTAACTCCGGCCGAGGCAGATATAGTGAAAAAACAAACAAAGAAACAGGCAATGATCATATTTATGACGGGGCTACCTCATCACCTATATACAGTACTAAAAAGTCGAAATCCCACTACATTGGAACAATGTTTCAAAACGGCGATCGATGAGATGCTTGAATATGAATCAAAAGTAGAAATGGACAAATTACAGAGACAGATTGGTAATGGAAAACAGGCAGGCGTCAATAACGAGGAAAAACGACAAAACGATGGTACCAACGCAGTTAATCGTGGAGGAAACGGTAATTCAAATCAAAATCACAGAAATAATAATTTCAACGGATATAACAACAGATATGTTAACCACAACAACCGCGGTAATTATGGAAATAATAATCGGGGCGGATATGATTCACGCACAGTTAATCGCGGCGGTTATCGAGGCGGAAACAGCCATGGACGAAATTTCAATGTCAATAATGTACAACAAAATAATAATAATCGAAATAACGCAGGGTGCTACGCGTGCGGCAAGTCTAATCACTTGGCGCGGGATTGCTGGAGCAATCGACCAAATGCACCACAAAATACGAACAACAATAATCGTGTGGGCGGCACGCGTAATACGAACAACAACAATAATGTTCGTAGGGACAATAACAATACTCAGGGTGTCCATTGTAGTTACTGTAATAAGATAGGTCATGAAATTTCAAACTGCTACACAAAACAGAGAAATGAAAGAAACACGGCGGGAAACGCCAACGGACCATCACCAGTGGGAGTCAGATTGGTCCAAGAAATAATTCAAGACCCACACACAGGATTTTTCACATCACAGCAAAATTAATAGACAATCACATTACTTTAAAATCACCTAGTTTTAATAAAGATCAAATTAAATTATTAGTCGATACTGGGGCGGATCTAAATATAATTAAAATTAATGCATTAAAAGGAAACACTGAAATTAACGAAAACGAAAAAATTTATTTGAAAGGCATTAATGAAAAAATAGTTTCTACAATAGGAAAAGCAGAAATAGAATTAATAATTAATAATGAAGCATTCGAAACACAATTTTATGTTGTAAATAATATTTTTCCGATTTTGGCAGACGGGATTATTGGTAATAAATTTTTAATTGAAAACCACGCAGTAATAGACGTCGCTAATAACACGTTAACAATAAATAATAATAAAACAGGAAGCGATAGTGATATCTGTTTTACATTAAAACCGCGCTCAGAAACCATAGTACAGATCGATATACCCGATAAGGAAATGAATAATAAAAATATTTTAATAAATAAACAAGAATTAATACCGGACGTATATTGTGCGAATATTTACAATACAGTCAAAAACAATAAAATTACTATAAGCATATTAAATATATCTGAAATGACGCAGGAAATAAATGTAGGACAAGCGCGTAATATTTCATACGACACGGATGTTTCAACAGATAGCGTACGGTGTGTAAACACAATTGACATTGAACGTTCGCGTCGGGTTAGGGCGTTGATACGTACTGATCATCTTCAAGTTCACGAATATAATTCGATAGTAAAAATATGTGAACATTACGCGGACATTTTCTATTTAGAAGGGGATAATCTTACGTGTACTACGGCAGCAGAACACGTAATAAAGGTTCCTAAAGATTTGTAACCGATTTATAAAAAACCATACCGTTTACCATTTTCACAACAACCGGAGATAGAAAAACAAATAGGTCAAATGATGAAAGACGAAATCATAGAAAGATCAATGAGTCCGTTTAACGCACCATTAATATTAGTCAAAAAGAAGGAGGACGCCTCGGGGAAACAAAAGTTCAGAATAGTTATCGATTTTAGGGCACTTAATGAAGTAACTTTAAACGAATTTCATCCATTACCAAATATAACGGAAATATTAGACCAATTAGGACAATGTCAACTGTTCAGTTTAATAGATTTGAAATCAGGATATTTCCAAGTACCTTTGGCTAAAGAATCAAAAGAACTTACGGCATTTTCAACGGGACAAGGGCATTATCAATTTAAACGATTAGTTATGGGTCTAAGTTCAGCTCCGGCGACATTTCAAAAAATGATGACAAACGTGTTATCAGGGTTAATAGGAATGAAGTGTTTAGTATACCTGGATGACATAATAGTGTATGCTAAGAATTTACAGGACCACAATGAAAAATTAATAGACGTATTTGAGAGATTACGTATACACAATCTAAAAATAGAACCGGACAAATGTAGTTTTTTGCAACGGGAATGTTTATTTTTAGGTCATGTAATTAGTGACGAAGGAATGAAACCGGACCAAGCAAAAGTTAAAGCTGTAAAGGATTTTCCGGTTCCTAAAAATGTCAAACAAATAAAAAGTTTTTTAGGGCTTAGTGGGTATTATAGAAAATTCATAGAAAATTATAGCGCTATTGCTAATCCAATAGTGAAATTATTAAGAAAAGACGTAAAATTTAATTGGGACGAAGACTGTCAAAAAGCTTTCGATAAATTAAAAAATTTGATCGTTTGATCGTTTGGTGGTTGGTTCGAAAATCGTGTGTATAACGGATTTTTTAACGGAAACACCAACGGATCAAATGGCCAATAAAACTCAATAAGAAGTTACAAGGACAAGGTCTTGTTAATTTAGCCTGTGTCGAAAGAGAGTGCTTTGATTTTCAGCACACTCTAACGTCACGGGTTCGATTAGCAAGATAAAAACACATACGAAAATAGAATAGAATAAAATCAATTTAGTACTTGTCTCGATCATGTAATGGAACTTAAATACAATAGTTAATTGCTTGGTCTGGACCTGTAGTAAAAAGATATAATCAAATCACAGTATAGGAATAGTAATATTAACTAGATATAAAATATAATAATATAACGATTAATGGAAAATATATATATAGGAACAAACGTAAGCGTAGAAAGAAAAAAAAAATGAAAAAAAAAAGGAAATTTAGGATTAAATTTTTTATATAGAATAATATACAAATACATAAAGGAACATATTAGCTTATATTGGACATAATTAACATGGTGATGGGAAAAGAAATATATTAATCTAATTTATTTAAAATATAATTAACATGGTAATGGAAAAAAATATATAACACACCAGTACACCACTATTTTATCGTATATATATATTGCACGGGAAAAAAAAATATATTGTAATAGATTTTAAGAATTCATATTATATTAAAGGATTAATTTATACTATATTAACACTAAGATAAGATTATTGTTGTAAAACAAAAACAAAAAGTAAATATATTGTTAATCACATAATATACTAACCTAGATAATAAGTAAAATATATACTGTAATATTGTGGAATATAATTTGTAATTGTCAATAACATTTAATAAATATAACCAGAAAAGTATGGTGTAATGTACCATATAATTCAATAATGTAACTAAATATCTGTAACAAACATATTATGTAAACATGTAATAATTGAATGTAATGAAATAATTTATATATGTAATTTGTAACCACATGGAAGTGCTTGAACTAATGGAGGGATGACTGAGTTAATTTTTCTCATTTTAGACGATAAAAATCAACTTTTAAAGGGGGAGATGTAGTAAGCCAGTTACTACGGAGTAATACCAATTTCATAAGTACATAGTTATTATTATAATATACAATGAATTGGGATTCAGAATTAGGCGTAGTAACATTTGACAGTAACAATAAAATCAGATTCCACAGGTGCATAAATATTATAATAAACGGTAGACCGGCATAGTCGGGTATTAAGAAGGAAATGGTTCCTTCAAACCTATGGAGATCAGGCTCACTGAATAACTCATGACGAGAGGGCTGAAATAGTCATTCGTCATTTTTGACAGAAATACTGGACGCATACGATGAATTTAAAATATTAAAGAGTAAAATGACTAAACACAAGTTAGTAATACATTCAATCGGATAAATATTCAATCGTCAATGCGTGGGCTAGAATGATGACTATACGAGTGACATCCGTGAGAACGGAGATATCACATATGTAGGCAAGGGGTACGGGGAACCTCATATATAAGGGAGCCCGAATCGGCCTGTATTCAGACGTGTACTACCACCCATTAGTGCAAGCACCTTCACGCCACTCTGTAGAATATTATTTGGACTTAGAGAAATTATCGAACATTATAATAAAAATTCACAATATATTACATCTGTCTTATCATTCATTGTCTACCACGACTACAACATCAAATAAAGTGTCTGCGACCTGATCTAATAATAACTTGGTTGCCACTTATCTACTGTCAGTACTACGATAGTAGGTACCAAGCATCCAGGCTTATTACAGGGTCAAAAGTAAAATTTTCCCAGTAGTATTTATAAGAGCGTGAAAAATTAAGGAAAAAACCGGAATTTTTACGCAAACCCGATTTCGACAAAATCTATTTTGGTTTCTGCTGTAACTCTAAAAGAAATGAAAGTAGATCCATGAAATTTTGATTGAATATTTATATTAGCATTTTCTACACACCATACCATTTAAAAATTTTTTTGACTTATTTTGAGACTGTTTACGGACATTTTCAGTTTCCATTTTTTTTTTGTTTTTTTCTTTAAATATAAATAACATTTTATTTGATGGGTAAAATTCTTGAAAATTTAATAGAAGGCTACTAATATATTGTTTCAAAGGTAGATGAAAAATATCAATCACAATTTTTTTTTCTAAGCATTTAAAGTTCAAATTTTGACAAAATACGTAAAAATGACGAAAATTTGCAAATTATTTTGAGTTAGAAATTCATAAAAAATTTTCTATTTAAATCTAAGATTTGAAAATGTAATACAAGATTCCTCTTAAGTTCTTATACCTTTATCAAAAAAAAATCTCTACCGGAAAGTCAAATTAAATTTTTATGAGCGTTTGAAGTTCATATTTTTACAAATGGATATTCAATAGATTTCTCATGTAGCGATTTTCTTATTTTATTGTAATTCAAAAACGAATTACCTTAGATACTTGAAAATTTTGCTGAATGTTTATATTTTCATTTTATATACACTATACAATTTTGAAAATATTTTTACTCTTTTTGAGCTGTTTACGGACATTGTCAGTTTTCAATTTTTTTAGTTTTTTTTTTTATAAATATCAATAAAGTTTTATTTGTTGAGCCAAAAAGCGTGAAAACATGGGGTACATTTGAATAAAAATATCCTTAACGTTATAATTAGAAATTAAATTTTTTATTTAATATATAAGGTTGTTATGAGTCAAATAGTATTCACAACTATCTAGACTACAGATTGTAACTATCAAATACAAAATTGGTAAAAAAATTAAAAATAAAATGTAAATTTCGTTCAAATCTACCCCACCCTCCCTTACACTAGGTCCCAATTTATAGTCCAGTATCATCCTTAGTATCTCCTTTGGCCTTGGAAAATCAATATTTAAATACCTTTTTATATTTTTAATATAACCAAAATCGTTATTCTTAGTTTTAATATGTAATTTCGTCCAAATTTTAATTTAAAATGACTGTAAAAATGACAGTTTATATATATTTTAGATTTTCTGGTTACAATATGAATTATTTATGAGAATTTTCGTTTTAAATTTCCAAATCTTGGATTTAAAAATTAAAATATTTTACATAAAAATTTCCGCATTTAATTTCTGAGCGGATGGATTTTATTATTATTTTTTAATTATTGTAAACAACAATTTTTTGCGCTGTCAAAAAACATTGAAATTTAATACAAGGTCTAATAAGTTTTTGTAGGTGGAAATTAAAAAAAATTGTCCGTCAATCCACAGTAATTTTTTATGAGCGTCTTTTTATAAAACGAAATCAAAAAAAAGTCAATACCAAATACCAATAATCAAAACCAAAATCAAAATCTAAAAAAATATTTTTGTTTTTTAACCTTGGTTTAATGTACCAACTATAGATATTTTATTTTGCTTCCAAAAACCAAGTAGGAAATCGAAACATTTTTTCCACTATAAATCATATACACATAGGTACACAAAAATGAATTTTTAATACTAGTAATATATATTTTATTTAGTTCATTTAATCATATTATATAAGAATTATATTAATATATTATAATTATATTTAATAATAATAATAAAAAAAAATAAAAAAAAAACAGTAAAATATAATTTAATGAATAGTTTTGTTATGTTAATTTTTAATGGTCATTCTGCCAAGCAACCGCACCATTTGAAAGAAAATATTCCGCAAATAAATCCCTTATCCTCATTGCCTCAAGTCCTGATCTTCGAGGCACTCTCTTTAGTGGTAGAAATGAGGACATATCATCTTGATCATTTCTCCAGGATCCTGGACAAAATCCACTTTCTTTGTCAGAATCTAATGCACCTTTGGGCGAATAACTTGATTTAGAAGTCTTACTCTTTCTTAAAAAATTGTGAAGTAAGACACATGTCATTGTAATATCTGTTACTTTCTGTTCGTTCAGTAAAATAGGTTTTCGGAAAACGCGAAAAACAGAAGACATAATACCGAACGCATTTTTGACAATACGCCGAGCTCTTGATAATCGGTAGTTACATATACGTTTCATGTGGCCTTTTTCATAAACTCCTGTGTATGGTTTCATCATATTTCTTCCTAATGCAAATGCATCATCCCATATGAATACATAAGGCATTAATTCTGTTTTCAAGGGGAGTGGCTCATCTGATGGCAACATTATTTCGTTTGCCTCTAATTTATGCCATAAAGATGTATTTCTTATAACTCCACCGTCACTTATACGACCTTGGCATCCAATATCAACATACGTGAAAATATAATTTGCATCGACTAATGCCATAAGAACAATACTAAATGTTCCCTTGTAATTGTAATATTGTGTGCCGCTATTCATTGGGCATTGTATGACGATGTGCTTTCCATCAATTGCGCCCAATCAGTGAGGGAAATTCCACTTTTCATTAAAATCATTACTAATTTTCAGCCATTCGTCTGGTGTTTGGGGCAACTAAAAATATTAATAAAAATACGTTTTTATAATTTATTAATTTTTAATTCAAACATTTAACAAAAAAAAAAAAAATATTTTGAAATGTAGAAGGTATCTAGTTTTATAGCTCGAAAATTTAATACAAGCCTCCTGATATATTGTTTCAATGGCAGTTAAAAAATAACTGCAATAACTGCAGTTAATACAAGATTCCTCATAAGTTTGTCTGTCTTTACTTAAAAAAAAATGTCTACCGAAAAGTCAAATTAAATTTGTATGGATGTTCGACATAATTTATTCGACTTCTCATGTAGCAATTTTCTTATTTTGTTGTAATTCAAAAACGAATAACTGTAGATACTTTAAATTTACACCAAACTTCCAAAATACCTAAATTATTATAAACAAATGTTTAAATATGATTATATGCAAATAATATTAATTCAGCTTACCGGCTACCGTATTAATAACAATATAAATATAAAATATCCTAGGCTGACAAACTGTTTCCGCTCAGAATCGTTTTTCATATACAATGATATTATATCATTCAAATTTAATAGTAATTAATACCATCCATTACAGTGACCTACTGTACAGCAGAGCGACACACACTTACCCGTTTTTTGTTTTATTTTTAAGTTTTCAGATCAATCGACTTGTGAAGTTCATGAAATAGATGAAGATGACCATATAAATGAACTAAAAAATAATGAAGAAACTCCATTGACAACACCTGTATTAGACCCTGCCGAGAAACATTTTAAATCGCCAGCAGCCATCAGAAATAAGCGAAAAGTGACAGAAATTGAAAGTCGAATGGATGAGGCTTATGATATTTTGAAAAAGGTTTCGGTGGAACAGAGACCTGCAGATATATGTTCACTTTATGGAGAGCTACTTGCAAAAAAATTGAGAGATTTAGATGATAACACCCGTGAAATAGCAATGCATGAAATTGATAATTATCTATTTCATCTGAAGCGTGATAGAACACAGCCAAATTATCCACCCCAAACACGTCATGAAAATACACTATTAAATTATAATCAAATTCAACCAACAAACATACATCTACCTACCAATACTCAACGACCATCACCAGTATTTTCTACTCCGTCTCCAACAGAATATATACATTCATCTCAATCCCAGTCCTCCTTGTCAAGTTATAATATGTCGCATGTATCTAATATACAAAATCCTGTACCTGAACCATTTGAAGATCAAGACAGAAATTATGGTGGAATATTTGACATTAACAATACGTAAATACTAAATATTATTATCAGCTAGTTTATTATATATCTTTAATTATTATGTAATTTTTTTTATTTTTCATACAAGTGTTTAAATTTTATTTCGTTTATTAGGTACCTATTTAGTATTTTGAGCAAAGAAATAATGATTTATTTGCAGGTTTACTTATTATTATAATTTTTTTAAATTACATTTTGTTATACGTTAAGTTTGAAGTATGTAAACTATTTTATTAGCAAGAAGCCATTATTTCATTTGTTTTAGTTTATAGTATGACATTTTTTTTTTAGTATATTCTATAATTCAAGTTTGAAATGTTTTTTTTGCATATTTTATTAGAAGGAAATAACTAACTTTTATTATTTATTATTTAACGAATTTGCAATTTATTTAATCAATAGGTTCTTAAATATTTAAATATAAAATAATTACCTTAATTTCACTTTGTAATTCTCTTATTAATGCTGTACACACTGCTTGGATACATCTTGACACTGCTTGGGGAGAGAATTTAAACAAGTAAGATAAACTAATGAAACTGTCACCAGAAGCTAAAAATCTTAAAGTGACAGCTAATTTTTCTTGGATAGGGATACATTTCCGCATATTGGTGTCCATTTTCGAAATCGATGGTCCAATTTTATTTAATAAGTACTCAAAATCTTCATGTGACATCCTGCAAAAGTTTTCGAATTGTTTCGATGTGTTTACATTCAAATCACCCAGCATATTTGTTGCATTGTACCTGGAAAATAAAATGTTATAATTTATTCAATTAAAATATATAAGTATTATATATTAAGTATTTACTTATTTCGACTTTTGTAATATGCATTGACCCAACATCGTCTTCTTTTCCAAGGCACCTCATCTTTATCATTTTTTATATTCATGATTTCACCACTTGCTAAAACATAATAGGCTGCAGCACAAATGGCAAGTTTCGAAGGTTTTAGATCCAATGAAGTTTCCATTTTTAAATAATTATTAAATACACTTATTCACTAAAAACTCACAATAGACCTCTACACTTCATGAACTACAGAAGTACAATGATTATAAACGATACTCTGGATTCAAGACGAAAATTCTGTTTAGCAACACCACGCGCAGCGCGCCGCGCCGTGGGATTGTATAGGTGCGCTAGGTGGGATACTATGTGCTGTACAAATTATAGAGGGATTTCCCTACTCAATACATCGTACAAAGTGTTATCGAATGTCCTACTCAAGAGATTAAAGCCGTACATAAAGGAAATTATTGGAGATTACCAAGCTGGTTTCATGGCTGGCAAATCGACGCTGGACCAAATCCATGTTGTCAAACAGATAATCGAAAAAAGCCATGAGTTTGACAAAGATGTCCATCTACCGTTTGTGGACTTCAAGGCTGCGTATGATTCAGTGAATAGAGAAAGACTATGGAAAGTAATGGACCAATTGGGGATACCAAGAAAGATCATAAGAGTGATTCGAGCATGTGTGAATGGATCGAAATGTAAAGTTAAGTATGGAGGGGAGGAATCAGAAGAATTTGAGGTAAGGACAGGCTTAAGACAGGGTGACGTCTTATCACCAGCCCTTTTTAATATAGCACTGGAATCAGCAATGAGAGAGACTTTGGATGGAGCAACGGGAATCAAAATAGGAAATGATCAGCAGCTGGTAGTGGCAGGATTTGCAGACGATGTAATAATAATGGCGGAAAGCGAGGAAGACCTTAAAAGAACCACTAGTAAACTGATAGAAGAGGGTGAAAAAATTGGATTAATGATAAATGAGGAAAAAACAAAGTACATGATAGTCACGAGACACAATCATGAAATAAGGCATATGAAAGTGAATAATTATAACTTTGAAAGGGTAGCAAATTTTAAATATTTAGGGGTAAATATTAATGAGAATGCGGACAGTCACGAAGAAATAAGACTAAGACTAATAGCAGCAAATAAATGCTACTTTGGACTAGTACCCCTACTCAAGTCAAAACTCATATCATGGAAAACGAAAATAACGTTGTACAAAGTTCTGATAAGACCGGTAGCACTATATGCCTGCGGTGCATGGGCAACAACAGTGACGGACGAAAATAGACTAGCTACGTTTGAACGGAAGGTTCTTAGAAGGATATTTGGGCCAAAAAGAAACGCTCTGGGGGATTTCGAATTAAGAACAAACCGAGAAATAGAAGAACTATATGGCGAAACAAATATAATTGGGGTCCTTAAGAGTAGTAGACTGAGATGGGCTGGTCATGTGTGGAGATCTGGAGGCCCCATAGGATTGGCCACGGGCTGGAAGCCTGACACAAGAAGACCGAGAGGACGACCCAGACAGCGGTGGAAAGACAGGATTACAAAAGATGCATCGAGACTGGGAGTGAATGACGGAAAAGAAATAGCTCAAGATAGAGATAGATGGAGGCAAGCGGTTGCTGCGGCAATGGACCTAAATGGCCCGTAAAAGCCAGAAAAAAAAAAAAAATTCATAGATTATTTATTTTGGTATTTGACATTGTTTAAGTACCTACTAATTCATAATCATTTTTGTTTGGTTGAGTATAACATCAACCAATATTATATTGTACGATGTACATAATGTTATACAGGGACACAGTGTGTTACACTCAAATGATTGGAATACAAATAATTATAATTGCATATTTCTTTCACAGTTTAACAATTTCAAAAATTGGTTATCTGCTTAATGTGGTATAAAAAAATAATTTTTTTAACATACCTTCCTATTATTTAATATATTATTTTACATTAATAATATACCTATTGAAATTGTCAAAATGCTTGTATTAAAAATATACTTTATTTATATTTTACTATTTAATTTAATCTAAAAATGTAATTACTATCACTGTATAACATTAAATGAATAATAATAGTATGTTAATAGTTTAAAAGTTCCTACTTTAAGATATGTAGCATACATATGTATTTTTGTAGGTATGTTTGATGTTCCAAATTTAAATAAACTTTTAATTCATAATTTTGATTTTTTTTCTTCAGGTTGCTAAGACTTGTGATTCTGATTTAGCCATTTATCCACTACATCTACACTCAAAATCAAATTTAACAGAAAAGCTTAATTCAGTAGATAATAATTATGTAGAAGATAACATGATGTCACAGGAAATCGCTACTCAAATTGTAATAGTCACAACAGCTGATGCTCAAGTACAAGTTACTAGTGGCGATATTTTTGTACCATTTGTATCTTTAATTGACACATCAAAAAAGTTAAATACTATGACAGGAATCTCCACCTTTGAAATACTTGATCATATTATTTATTTATTTTCAAAAGAGTATCCAGATACTAGGTGTCATCGTTTGAGTATTAAAGAAAGATTAATTTTAGTTTTTATAAAAGCTGTTTCAGGTGAAACATGTAGGGCTTTGTACAATTTATTCATACCTCTATTAGCAAATATATTAAGACCACTTATATATTGGCCAAGTAAAACTGAGATCATATCAAACATGCCCAGATGTTTTGAAAATTTCAAAGAAACTAGAGTTGTTCTTGATTGTACAGAAATATCTGTACAGTCACCAAAATGTCTTTCTTATAGAATAAAACTTTATAGTAACTATAAGGGAACATATACTTTTATGTTTTTAGTGGGGATATCACCTGGTGGTCTTATCACATATATAAGTAAACCTTATGGAGGAAGAGCGTCCGATAAAATAATTTTTGAGCAAAGTGGAATTGTTAATAAAATGTCCAAGTTTGATGCAGTAATGGTGGACAAAGGTTTTTTAATAGATACAATTTGTGATAGTCAAAGCATTAAGGACCACCTTTTTTAAGAAATAAAAATAAATTTACAAAAGAAGAAAGTTTACTTACAAAAAACATTGCCAAAGCCAGGGTCCATATTGAGCGTATTAATCAAAGGTTAAAAACTTTCAAAATTTTACAAAATAAATTTCCATGGGCTCATGCACATTTAATGGATGATATTATTACTATAATTGGGGGAATACGTAATTTGTGTGTTAAGAATTTTTGTAATTAATAAAATATGTATTTAAAATAAAACTTATTTTATTAACCTACATATTATATTGTGTATCATTTTTGTAAAGTACGCATTTTTAAGTGATATTAACATTTTTTTTGTAAACTCTGTGTCTAACAATATTTCTAAACTAATATATGCATTACTGAAGGTACTATAAATTACAACATCACATTTACCAACATTTAACATAACCATTCCCAATTGTACTTGACCGTAGTAAGCATGCTTTTTTTTAATTGATATGTGCCATCATCAAATTTGGTAATATAGTTTAAATTGTCCATTAGTTCAATAATACGAAGAGTGGCTCCTTTGAAAGGACATTTAATTTCCAAAAGCTTAGATGGGTAATTTTTAGAATCCAGTATTATGGGATACATCAGGTGAATAACCTAACCATTTTTCATTTTCACTGGTTAAAAATCCACATTTAGAAATATTTTGACCAGAAATTTTAGTATATAGTTCTCTTGCATGGTTTTCAAATTTGATACCATGCTGAGTGAACTTCGATGTAAAAGGTTTTGGCCAAAAATAGTGACTACTTTTTTTTCCCAATCACTATTTGTTTTTATGTTCTGGTTGTATGTAAAAATAGAGTAACATCTGCTTCCAGTTATCCTAAACTGTCTTACTTTTGTCCAGTATGTCTGATCAATTAAAGATTTTTCTTTTATATAACGTATATCTGTTGAAAGTTCTGAATAAATTTTTTTACAACAATCTTTCAATTCAAATGTAAAATCACTTAGATATTCTAGTAACATATGTTTTTCTGCTTGAAGTGAAAAAGTTTCAGGATAAACCTCAATATTAATATCAATTCATGACATTTGATTTGATTTTGAGTCATGTCATCAATTCCGACTGTAAATAAATAATCAGAGTCGAATAGTTGATCTGTGTTTTGGGATTCTCCGCGGCCAGTGCTAATGAATTGCGTGTGTGCAAACCGTATATAGTGACGATACTGTACTGTACTTCTGTTGTGTTTGTGTATTGCACTACTACAGACTGCATTATTATTTAATATTTGGACCTTGAAACTTGGAAGTGTTTTATTTTGGTGTTAATACTTTGGTGAGTAAAAATGGACAAAAAAAAGTATTTAGTATTTTTAATAACCCAAAAAAAGTATCCAGTACTAGTACAGTTGATACAGTTGAAAACCAAAATAATCCAGACGATCCTCCAAGTTTTTCAGAAAGCATGAGAGTAAGTAAATTTAATTATTTTAATATTGTCATGTAGCCATGTATATAAATGTATATAAATATATATTTGAATTATAATTTATATCTGGTCACCATACGTCCATACCTAAAGTCAATGGATTTTAAAATCTGATCTGGTTCAATTAAACTTAAATGTAAGTTTTTAGATATTAAAATATTATAGTTTGTATTTTTAATTGTATAGCAACCAAACAAAGAAGTTGATTGTATGCCAACTGATCTGGGAGATTTGCAATCCGGTCGAATTCGTCCAAAATTACAAGTAATTTATAATTTCAGTTAAACAAAAAATTACACAATATCCTATTTTTTTATTTTACATTTTTATTTGGAATTTCTAAACTGTAGAAAGTAAATGCATGATTATTATTTATTAACTATTGTGTTAATTTTTTTTATGATAGGTGTATCCAAAGACCAAGTTTGGGAACCAAAAGCTTTTTCAGCAGTTTGGTATGAATATTTTGACTGGTTAGAGTAGAGTACAGTATTGAAAAGGATGCAATTTTCTGTTATGCTTGCCGCAATTTTTCTACACACTCTGTTGAAGATACTTTTGTTCAAAAAGGTTTCAAAAATTGGAAAAAAGTATGTTTACATACTATAAAAATAATTTGAAATTCTCATGGTATTTTTAATTGGTTGATCCTTACTTTTTATTGGAATGATATTTTTAAGAATATGAAAATAATATGATAGCAATTTCCAGTTTCTTATTAGTTACTAAGTGTTATTATATGTTTAGATAAGTGGTTCTACTGGATCTGGATCTTCTAAGAGGTCCAAATCAAAATTTGAGTTGCATGCTGCTTGTAAACAACATCTTATAAGCAGAGAAAAATGGAACTCTTATATTTTGAGCAAAAAAAATGGTTCAGTGCATGCCGTGCTATCAACTGCTCATTCAAAACAAATAGAAAAAAATCGAAATTATGTCAAAACTTTAATTGACTTGATTCTATTTTTGGCCCGACAAGGATTGGCTTACCGTTGGCATCTAGAGAGTAAAGATTCTAATAATCAAGGTATATAAATTTTTTTTAATGATAATTAGATAATTAGAATAATAAATTTTGATTATTAGGAAATTTTAAGGAATTGTGTAATGTTATGGCTAAATATAACCCGACCTTTGGTACTCAGTATGCATTGCAACATACAAATTATTCTAGTTGGAAGATTCAAAATGAACTGATAAACTGCTGTTCTAATACTGTGTTATTAAATATTATTAGTGATATCAAAGACTGCGGATATTTTGCTTTAATGTGTGATGAAGCAAGGTAAATCACCTAATTGTGTTAAATATTGAACTAAGCTATGGGGTATCATATAATTTATATATAATATCTGAAAATTATTTTTAGGTGTTTTAAAGAAGAACAATTAGCTTTATGTGTTAGGTATTCCAAAAATCTACACATTTTTGAAAGGTTTGTTGGATTTGTAGATGTGTCAATAAGTAAAAACGCTGAAGTATTATCATCTGCTATTTTATCATTTCTTGACAAACACAACAACTGCATGGCCCACAGAACTAATTTAGTGGTAATTGATATGTGTAAATCAATTAAGGTATGTTGGTGTATACTTTAATATCTAATGTAGTAATGTCTCTATGTAAACTAATTTAAATTACAAGTACTAAAAATTGTTTTTCATTATTCAAGATGCTAGAAATCTTTTCAATGGGTTAGAAGCGTTGTATATCCATTTTTCAATCCCATCAAAAAAGAGAAACTTTACAAGAGAAACTTGGAATTAAAAAAACAAAACTATGTTCGATTAGTGATACAAGGTGGTCTTGCCGTTTTAAAAACTGCAAAATGGTGATGGAACATTATTCTTCTAAAATAAAAGTTTTAAAATATGAAATAGATGAAAATACTGACAAAAACGTTGCAAATGCTATAGGTTAGATTACTTTCTCATATATTTCCATTTAATACAAAATTACATTGTTTAGTATATTTTAAAAATTAATTTTTTTAGGAATCCTGTACACAATGGAAAAAACGATAATAAAATGATGACACCTGCAGAAATGGCTGAAATTGTATCACCTAACACTTTTCCAAACTTGTATAAATTGTTGAACGTAGCTTATACAATTCCTATTACTAGTGCCACTTGTGAAAGAGCATTCTCGGAAATGCGGTAAAAAATTGGCTGCGTTCAACAATGTTACAAGACCGTTTTTCAAATTTATCTTTACTAAGCATTGAAAGAGACTTAACTAATAACATAGACAGCATACTGTCTTAGAAAATTTTATAGCTAATAATAAAAATAGACGGATAGATCTTAATATGTAAATTACAAATTAAGATTATCGATTATGTCATATTTTATGTAAAACACTACATAGAAGTAGGTACATGATTTTTAATAATATGGTATGATAATAATATTTTATGATCGTTTTTATTTCAATTAATAATTATTGTTTTTTGGCTGTGGCAATGGGGGCCCCCCATAACTCACATTGACAACATTTATTTGTAGGGCTTCAGCCCCCCCAATATTTTAGACCTAGTTGCGCCAATGATTAACAATCACACTTAGCACAGGTATCAGATGAAGGAGAATGAAAATGTAAATTTAAATTGTTATTAAAAGTCCTTCGATATATGGGTTCATTAACAGGAGTCACGTCAATTTCCTGACAGTGTTCTGTGTACAATCTGTACATGAGACGAATATTTAAGTGAGAGGGAAGATATTTTCTGTTTGGGTTTTGTGATCTTGTGTAATGTGACTCATAAGAAGGAAAAGAAGAAATATGATCTCGCACTATGCTCATTCTTTCTTCTTCTATTTTATTCCCCGGTACGTGATGCCCCCTATTGTCAGACCCAGGTTGTTCTCCTGTTGCATTTTTTTTTAGAGCTCTCGTTAATCGCCCGTCAGAAATTTGTAAAGTTTTCAAAAAATAAGATTTACAAACTCTTACGCTATTGCCTTCAACTTGAAAACGATAATTGTTGCTTGTAGATTTTTTTTTCCTAGACGAATCTCTAGGGCGTCTTGTAACCGGGGTGGTTTGGGAAACTAATCCACAAATGTAAATGTTTTGGGAAGAAAATGATCCTAAATTCCAAAACGTCTCAAACAGCCGTTTTCTTAATGCTTCGGGTATTTTTTCAATGCATTTTTTATTACATTTACAGTCAACATTCTCAAACTTCTTTCCGTCTTTCCGTCTTTCCTTCCTTTTTTATTTTTGGATGTCGTATACGATTTACCTGAATTACGGCACCTTTTACGATTTTCCGCTTTACTGACATACTTCTGACGTTTTCTCGAACGACGTCAAACATCAGTTTCAGGTCCATCGTGGCTATCTGCAAAAATGTCGTTTTACTACAATTTTACTACCTAATGGTTTTGTACAGAGCAACAAAACGTTTTATATAACGTTAAAACGGAAAAAAAATAAACGAACTAAATCAAAAAACGAAAAAATTGAATTACATTATACATAATTATCATTAATTATAATAATTAATGATTAGAAATTATCAATAAACGTATACATAATGTAAAAAAAAAGTTGCAAATAACGTTATTTGAAAAACTAATAGGATAAACTGCATTGCAATCATTTTAAATTTCTATAAAAATATATTATAATAAATCAAAGCGTTTATTAATCAGGTATACTTCAAAATTTGTAGAGACAAATTAATAACAAATAATAAAACCGAAATTATATTATTAATATTATTAATATAGGCAATATCTATTCTCTTTAATTATTAAAACTATACTGTACATAACGAATTATGTATTCAAAATATTAAGGTGACTTACCTGAATTTTCTGAAAACGGCTCGTCATTGTCAGGAACATAATCGTCACTACGGTCACCATCAAAATCTACTGAATCACTAAGTTCAAAATCGTCAGAATTATTTGCCATCGCAAGTCAACTTACACCACTTTAACTGTTAATGAAACCGTTGATTTATTTCTGTTTAAAATTGCAGTGCCATCTAGTGGTAGAAATTATGAGCTACGACTTACTTCACTTTGCCATTCAATAAATTGATATTTGATAATATGCCTACAATACATAACTCAATTTTTACGAAAATGTGACTTACACCACTATGGCTTTAACCCACTCATATTATAACGTTGTTTTAAATAGTTTTGAGCATGAACTATGATTATTGATTAATTAGTTTATAGGTTTAAGTATAGATTAGGTCATTAAGGGGATTCGAAACAGTGTATATATTTCATGATTTAGACCTAAAAGCCTGACAAAAATACGCTTACTTAGAATTATCAGATTTCAATTCTGTAAAAAGATTCGAGTTCATTGACAATTTTCTTAGGTTATTGTGGAAATCAATTTTCGATATTTTTTTTAGAATTCACGTTAAATCATATTTCGATTTCTCAATTTTTTGAAAATTGTTCGTGTCTTTCTTTAAAAAGTTAAACAGTTATTCAAAAATCGACTCCCACAATAACCTACAAAAAAGAACGATGAATTCAAATATGTTTACAGAACTAAAATCCGATCATTCTAAGTTATCGTATTTTTGTCAGGCTTTTAGGTCTGAATTGATTGAAATTAGTTTCTCGTTGGAACAAATATTTTATTATGTGACATGTGCATGCGCGTGCGAACCACCGATTCCGAACGTATCTACGCACGCTAATGATCATTTACTTCGCCCACAAACATACTTCGAAACGACTATAAGACATCGAATTGCCTATACACGACCCCTTATTAAATCACCGCTTCGAACCCCCTTAAGAGGCCGTCACAGTAGAAAAAAATCGACCGAAAAACATGCTTTCGTACTTCCAATAGTTCTCAGGCCTCATTAATCGTAGAAACATGGTTTTGGTATCAAAATAATCACGAGAAGTTGTACTAAATATTCTTGGAACAGAATTTTAAAATTTTTTTTCTAACCAATTTTATTTGTATCTGAAGTTTGTACTATATTTTCATTTTTTTTAAAAATTATATAAAATCGACAAAATTAGATATCGAAAATCTGTTCCAAGAATATTTAGTACAACTTCTCGTGATTATTTTGATACCAAAATCATGTTTCTACGATCAACGAGGCCTGAGAACTATTGGAAGTACAAAACCATGTTTTGGGCAAAAAAAATACGAATTTGCCGTCGTCATGTGCTGCTAGAACGACTACAGCGGCAGCATTCGGAAATAGTTTATCTACCACTACCCCGCGTACATATGCAGCTATAGAAAAAAAAACTAAAAAAAATTGAAAGCTGTAAATGTCCATAAACAGCTCAACAAGAGTCAAAATATTTTCAAAATTGTATGGTGTATAGAAAATGCTAATTTAAACATTCAGTGAAATTTTCATGTATCTACAGTTGTTCGCTTTTGAATTGCAACAAAATAAGGAAATCGCTACATGAGTAATCGAGTGAAAATCCAATGTTGTAAAAATTTGAATTTCAAACGCTCATAAAAATTTAATTTGACTGTCCGGTAGAGATTTTTTTATTGATAAAGGTAGATAATCTTATAAGGAATCTTTTGTTTCATTTTCAAATCTTAGATTTAAAAAGAAAAATTTTTACGAATTCTTAACTCAAAATAATTTGCTAATTTTCGTGATTTTTCCATATTTTGTCAATTTTTGAACTTTAAATGCTTATAAAAAAAAATTGTGACTAAGGATTTTTAATATTTTTCATCTGCCTTTGAAAAAGTATACTGGGAGCCTTCTATTAAATTTTCAAGCTTTTTTGACCAACAAATAACATTTTATTGATATTTATAGAATAAAAAAACTTAAAACATTGGAAACTGAAAATGTCCGTAAACAGTTCAAAATAAATCAAAATATTTTGAAAATGTTATCGTGTATAGAAAATGCAAATATTAACAACCAGTGAAAATTTCATGTATATACGTTCATTTGTTTTAGAGTTACACCAATAACCAAAATCGATTTTTTGGAAAACCAATTTTGCGTAAAAATTCCCGTTTTTCCTTAATTTTTATGTTGTTTTTCCCGGCGCTTGTGAAAACTACTGGGAAATGTTTACTTTTGACCCCCCAAAGTACCAACTAGATTCACTTTCCTATCAGAAAAGGTACTATTGAAGAAAATCGAAGCACTTTTACTGTCCTAAAACGTGATGACAGACACAAAAATATAAAAATATAAAAATATAAATAAAAATATAAAAACATACATCACTGTAAAACCAATACATTCATCGCTCCGCTCAGAATCTAAAATTAGCATAACTGTACAAGTAAAAAAAGGTAGGCAATTGGGTGTCGCTCTACTGTACAGTATGTTATTACAAGTGAGCCATTATACTGAATTGTGTTAAATTAAAATTCGATGATATTATAATATCATTGCTGAAGAAAAACGAATCTGAGCTAAGACAGGAGTCAGCCTATGATAATTATATTTTTAACTACAAAATAATTTTAAATTTTTAAATTTGACAAATTTATTCAAAATTCAAATGTTGAATGAACTTTAATAAAAAATCGACCATGTATTATTAATATATCAAACGCCTTGTATTAATTTTTCACGCTTCTTGATCCAACAAATTTAATAACAAATTGACAATAGAAAAAACTAAAAAAAAAACTAAAAAAAAAACGAAAATGTCCGTAAACAGCTCAGAAAGAGTGAAAGTGTTATAGGAATTGATAAAATATAGTGTAAATTGTTAAAATTATATACAGTTTTTAATTAATAAAAATGAGATAAATAATAAATTATGTATGGTTGTGTGAATAATATCAATATTAACCTATGTTGTAAAAATTTGAACTTCAAACACTCATAAAAATTCAATTTGAATGTCCGGTAGATATTTTTTTCATAAAATTAAAAAAACTTACGATTAAAATTTCCAAATCTTAGATTTAAAAAGAAAAATTGTTATGAATTTCTAACATAAAATAATTTGCACATTTTCTTCATTTTTATGTATTTTCTATGTTGCCAAAATTCGAACTTTAAATGCTTGTAAAAAAAAAGTGTGACTTTGTATAATTAATATTTTTTAACTACTATTAGGAGCCAGTTATTAAATTATGTATTACGCTATTTATTATTGTATATTGTATTCGAAGATGTACGCGTGTATTTTAGCCTAAGTAGTCTAACTACAGTAGAAACCGTTTATAATGACACCGGTTGTAATGACATACTGGGTGTAATGACCTTAGATTGCAAGTCCCGGCAAAACTCCTATATTGTATGTACTAATTTGTATCGATTATAATGACACCTGTATAGTGACTATACGGATGTTATGACGGTTATTTTTTGTTATATTGGAAAAATATTTTATCTATAATGACTTTACTTAATCGAAGGTACTATTACAATACCGATAATACCGATAATTTCATCGTTGTTCAGTCGTCAGTTTTATTTTATCGTCAGTGTACGGGTAATTTTCGTGCGATTAAATGTGTTTAGTGTTCGTGTGTTAAATTGTATTGTGAAATTGTAAAATGAGCATTCGAAAGCAATTCACCATCGAAGAAAAGGCAAATGTCATTTTTCGTTTAAAAAAAGGTGAAAAAAAATTCCGACATAGCTAATGAATTAGGCGTAGGTCACTCTACAATTTCCAACATATGGAAAGCTCGAGACAAAATCGAACAAGAGTTTCAAAATGAAAAATTATCAGTTAAGAAACTCAGAAATTGTACACATACAGATTTAGATAATGTTTTATTACGATGGTTTAAAAATCAAAGAAATCTATGCATTCCAATTAATGGACCAATTCTTCAACAGAAAGCCAATGAATTAGCTGAAGGCCTTGGTAAGCATAATTTTAATTGTTCCACTGGTTGGATTCAAAGATTTAGAGCGAGGCATAATATTGTGTTTTCAACAATAAACGGAGAATCAAATTCGGTCAATACTGAAATAACACAAAATTGGCTCGAAAAAGTATGGCCTAAATTACGAGAAGGATACACAGATGACCAAATTTATAATGCAGATGAGACTGGACTTTTTTACAGAATGCTTCCTAACAGAACATTAAAATTTAAAGGAGAAAAATGTTCAGGTGGTAAAATGTCCAAAGAACGTCTAACTGTCTTAGTTTCAGCAAGTATGACTGGTAAAAAAATGAAACTGATCATAATTGGAAAATCCCGTAATCCACGATGTTTCAAAAACATCAATAGTGACTGTCTACCGGTAACATATGAATCTAACTCCAAAGCTTGGATGACCGCAGAATTATGGTCTAAAATTTTATTAAATTGGGATTTAGAGTTAGGAAGAAAAAAAGAAAAAATGTTGCTCTTAGTTGACAACTGTCCAGCACATTGCACTGTAGCATTACGCAATATTAAACTTGTATTTTTACCCAGTAATTGTACGTCTGTTCTTCAACCAATGGATCAAGGCGTAATAAAATGTATGAAAACTTATTTTCGAAAAAGTTTGGTGCTAAATATGATCAATAATATTGAAAAAAAAATTGAAGCGAATATCAGCGTATTAGATGGTATATTAATGATTTTTAAAGCTTGGGGAAAAGTATCAGAGATTACAATACGAAATTGTTTTCGTCACGCTGGTTTCAATAATGCAATACCACAAGAAACTGTCCAAGGAGAACAAGAAGAAGACATAAGTTTCCCAAACATAAATTAATATGTTAACTTTGACAATGATGTGCTAACTTCAGAACCATTAAGTGATCAAGAAATTATTTCTTCATTGATTAACCAACCCGAAGAACCTGAGGAAGACGATAATAGTGAAGAAGCTGATACTCCCGATGGAGATTTATCTATTAATGCAGTGTTCAATGCAGCAAAGATGTTAGCAAATTATATGGCTCTGAATAACGTAAGTCCAAAGATAAATTTTGAAGAACTAGAAAAAAAAATAGAGCGTGATTTCTATACTAACAAAGTTCAATCTAAAATAACAGATTTCTTTAAGAGGACGCCACACGGGCAAAAATACCGTACAAAAAGATGCCAATTTTGTTCCAATAATACGGCTTACTGAATGGTTTTAGAGCAAAATACCTTTATTAAAAGTTGTAGAGAAGAGTTATATCGGGTGCGTGTCGAGACTCGATTTTTGATATTTTAATTTTTTATACCAATTATTCACATGTAAAAAAGTGAAAAAAAGTGAAAACGCAAAACGATTTTATCGATTTTGGGAACGAAATATCAAAAATCGAGTCTCGACACGCACCGGATATAATTCTTCTCTACAACTTTTAATAAAGGTATTTTGCTCTAAAACCATTCAGTAAGCCGTATTATTGGAACAAAATTGGCATGTTTTACAGAAAAAAAATTTAATTGCGGCCGTCATGTGCTGCTGTCGTTTCTAGCGGCAGCGTTTGTCCCCTCCTAGCTCTGACATCCAGGCGCGCTCGCCGCCGACAGGTCAAAACCGGTCTGTTATCGGCGGTCCGCGCTTCGCCGGTCGTTGCATTATTTTCATATTATTATTATTTACGTGAAATAAAACAAAATAAAATTATGCTCGATTTATTACGATGCCCGCAACCGTCCTTACATTACCGTATTGCCGTGACAGCCGCGGCTGTGAGAAAAAACTTATTTTTTTAGTTCCAAAAACACGGCTAACTGTTTTAGAGCAAAAAACCTATTATAAAAGTTATAGAGGAGAGTTAAATCTGTTAACGTATAGGACTAGATTTTTGATATTTTAATTTATTATACCAATTATTCACAAATCAAAAAAGTGAAAACAAAAAACAAAAAATGCAAAACGATTTTATGGATTTTGAAAATGAAATATCGAAAATCGAGTCCTATATGTAATATAAAACATCTATAAAAACCTCTTCAAAAACATTTAAACATAATTTCTATATAATATATATTATTTATTGTGTTAAAAATATAAGAATTTATAAAAATTAAAACTTATCTCATCAAATAATTAGTGTATTAGATACCGTTACAACACAACTATACAAATTAGTAATTACTTTAAAAGTTTAAAAGTAACAAATAAAATAAAATTTATAAAGGTGATTTATTTCAATACAATTATACATATTATTATACATTTGATTATTTGAACAATTTTATTAAAGTATGTTATAAAATAAAATATATTTATACAATATATAAGTGTAGAAAAAAAGTAAGATAAACAAAATACATACATACTAATTAATTCAGTGGCGTATTTAGGAATTTGTCATGGGGAGGGTCCAGATAATTTTCAGAACACAGAGCCACGGGGGACGAAGTCCCACACACCACCCATTTACTCTTTATTAAATATAATATACCATATTTATAAGACGATATAAAATTTTTGAGTTTTTAATTATTAAATAATAATATGTACAAAACAAATTTAATAAAAAGCGTTTAAGTGGATGTCACTCTGCTGCTGTACAGTAGGTTACAAGTGGGTCAATGTATAATATAATGGATTTATTAAACTTGAACTCAATGATATAAAGGTATGTCCACACTAGTGCGTTCTTTCGTGCGTTACGGGCATGCGTCATAGCGCAAGGAGAGTTGAACAGAAAAGCATGCAACAGCGCATGCCTTATCAAGTTGAACGGGTCTAATTTCGTGACGCATGCTATAGCGCAAGCTCTCCCGAGCTTAGTGGGAATTCGTTCAATTCAACGTGCGTGCTGCGAATTTTCAATTAATTTATACATTAAATTTATAATAAAATAAATAAATAAAATATGGCTGAAGACCAGTCTCAGACATTAAGTTTCATCGAAGAATATAGGTAAGTACTAGTATATTATATAAATAACTATAAATTAATTATAATAATAAAATAATCTATATAATTAAATAGCATCAATATTAATGTTAAAAATTAAATGTTTATTATTAAGTTTAATAAATAATAATTATGGTTTGATTTACAATTCAATAAAAAGTTGTCGGCAATTTGGCATCGTCAGTATTTTAATAGTATTTTTATTATTTTAAAAATATATTTGTATATAATATTATTATATTATATAATTATATAATATTTAAAGATAAGACGACGACGACGTCGACTCTTCGATTACACCGAATGTTAAAAATAGATGTGTTTATCTACTATCAGTGCATTGCGCGACTGTACAACACATAAGTATGTAAACTTTTACCCGTAGTCCGTATGTATTGACTTATTCTTGATATTATAAAATATTATTTTATTATTCTTGAAATTTGTTGCACTTTTGCAGTCGATAGTTATCAGTTGTCGTCTATTCGACTATTTTTTATTTTTTCGCTCAGAATCGTTTTTTTTTATACAATGTAATAATATCATTGAATTAAAATTTAACACTATACATTACAGTGACTCACTTGTAACCTACTGTACACCAGAGTGACATCCACTTACTGACCTTTTTCTTATAATAATAATATAATATAGTATAATAAAAATTATTTATATTTATCATTATTAATGTAGATCGTTCCAGTTACTGTGGGATAACAATCATAAAGATTACACTAATAAAATTAAAAGAAATGATGCTCTTGACGAGATCAGCAAAAAATGTAATATGGACACGGCAGCTGTAAAATTGAAAATAAAGAGTTTGCGTTCATACTTCTCTAAAGAACGCCAAAAAGTTTTAAAAAAGAAATCCGGTTCAGGAACGGATGAAAACTATACGTCCTCGTGGTTCGCATATAAATCGCTACTTTTTATTTCGGACGCTACAACGCCAAGGGAGACTAAGGAAAGTGAGAAAGATGATAACCCTGCAAGCCTAAATAACAACGAAGAAGTAAGTTTTCTTTCTTAGTGCATTTTATATAGTATACTCAGCATCAGACTAGCTTGCAGTAGTTTAGTCTATTAGTTTATTTGCATCATAAGTTCTTATAATCTAATATTGTATAATTAATTAAAATATTTTACAAGTATTTGTCCTGAAATGGTAATGATCCTATTTCAGACATGAAGTATGATTTAAATTCTTCTCTGATATTTGTTGCGTTGGACGCTGGTTTTCGTGGAATTGATCTAAGTTGTCTTAAACCAGTGTCACCAGAGGTTATTTCTCTCCATGATCCTGGAATAATTTCTCCTGTGCTACAATCTTCGTTATCAAAACACCCTGATGTTGAATAAAACTTTGCGGAATCGGGCTGCATTCTTAAAAAATTGTGAAGGTAAACACAAGCCAAAACAATGTTAACTATTGTTTCTTCAACTTTTATTTCTATGGGTTTGCGGAATATTCTAAACACGGCTGAAAGCAGCCCAAAAGTATTTTCTATAATACGACGCGCTCTGGACAACCTGTAGTTGAATACTCTTTTTGGGGATCCTTTGTTCAAATCTGTGGCGTATGGTTTCATAATATTTTCAGATAAGGCGAACGCATCATCGGCAACTAAGACATAAGGAAGTTTCATCATACGACCAGGCAGTGCTTCACATTCCGGTAAACCAAGTTCATTTTTTTCGAGTTTCTTAGAGAACGAAGTATTTTTAAATACGCCTCCATCTGAGATACGGCCTTGACATCCAACGTTGACATACGTAAAACAGTAGTTAGCATCCGCTATTCCCAATAGAACAATACTGTCTGTTCCTTTATAGTTATGAAACTCGCTTATTGTGTTTTCTGGTTTCTGAATTACGACGTGTTTGCCGTCGATGGCGCCGACACAGTGAGGAAAATTCCATCGTTTATTGTATTCTTCTGCGATAGATCTCCATTCATGATCACTTGAGGGTAGCTGTTAGTAAATAAATAAAACTTTTTTAAGAACAATAATGTATAATGCTTGTCTATAAATCTGAACACTAATTGAAAGTACTATTTTGCCCTTTTATCTGGGTACCCGTAATTAGTGGAATTATATATTTTATTTTAGATTCTGAACGAAGTGAAAAATGTACTGAATTACTAATGATATGTGTTTTTTTTTGTGTCTGTGTACACCAGCAGTAGTCGAAATAATGCTTCAATTTTAAAAATGTATGCGTTAAATAAGATTATGTTTATATTAATATATTTATACATTTTTTTTATAAAATAAAATTATCCCAATATGTATCCTAAAATTCCTAACCTATCAATGCATCTCGTGTATCCCACCCAACTCCTGTATCAGCTCATTTTTATAAATTTAATATCATCACAGGACGTACAAGATGAACTACCATGTGGAAATGGGAATATCTCCAACCAATCGCATCCTGTCATAGAAGAACACGAGTTTATTCAGCCAATAAGGACAAAAATAAATTTGAAAAGAAATAATCGGGATGAGAGAGAAGACGAGGCGTACAAACTTATGAAAAGAGCGGCTGATGAAATTGAGAGAAGAGATGAATGGAGTACGTTTGGAACTTTTGTAGCCGATAATATCAGAAAACTCAAACCTTTAAATCAAATATTAGCCAAACGTGAGGTAACCAATATGCTCTTTGATTTACAAATGAAAGAAATAGAGACGAGTGGAAGACAAAGTTCATTGCCGCCTGAATCTCCGGCAACCTCAGTTGACACTTGTGAAAGTGACAGTCACTCTTTTACATATGATGATTCAACTGGCCTCATGGTGAACACTGCTAATCACCCGACCACACATGAACTCAACGAGTATTTGTCATTCAGAACACGCAATGATGAGTAATTTCACATACATATTTTTACTTATTCTAAATTTTTTTATATATATTAAAACGTAAAATTTATTCTTCATTTTTTTTTACATATTAAAACGTAAAGTGTATTCTTAATTTTGTTATATATAATATTAAAATCTCAAATTAATTTATATATTAAAACGCCATTGTGTAATCAATTATAAAATGTTATACCTTTTTTACCTTTATAACTATGTTTAATTTTATAAATACATTCACTTACCTTGATATAATTCTGTAGAGCATTCACTATAGCTTTCAGAACAGTTGGCAACATTTCTGAAATAAACTGCTTGGAAACTTTGAATAAATACATAAGGGATGAAAACGAATCTCCGGTAGCTAAAAATCTGATGGTTATTAAAAACTTAATTTTAGCTGGTACTGCCTCTCTAAAACGAGTGTTTTGTTTTTCTATTTCCGGCTCGATTTTTTTTAACAGATAGTAGAAATTCGTTCTGGACATTCGCGTAAAGTTTCTAAACACAATGTCTTCATCTAATTGCAAATCATCAATGATACCAAAATGTCGTGTTTTTAAATAATTTTTCATCCATATGGAACGCTTTTTTTTATCACTCCTTTTCTTCGCACTCGCAATAATTAGATACGCCGCACTAATCACAAGAAGCAACGATGAATCCGACATGTTTTCTATTAAAACGCTGGAAATTGACTGCGTGATGACGACGTAGTGTGGACAGAAGAAGGGCATGCGTATGATTCGTTCAACAGAGGCATGCAATAAGCGCAAAATGAATTGAATGTTGAAACGCGAGTTGAATAGAAAGTTGAAGACGAAAGCGCACTAGTGTGGACATACCTTAATATCATAATATCATTGTATAAGAAAAACGATTCTGAGCGAAGACGGTTTGTCAGTCTTATATTGTTATTATTTATTATAGCCTGTAAGTTGAATTAATAATGAAATATTTTTTTTTTATTCTTTTCCATAGTGATAGACAAAGTTACGTGTTAGAAATTAAAATCCCATTTTTAGCGGTTTTTCGTAATTTTTTGGTGGTTTTTACAGTGGCATTAAATAACTATTGAGAAAATCGAAAAATGACCTCTCTAAACTCTAAAGTACTATCTTGATCCAATTTTCTAAAAGATAAGTTACTATATGTCTATACATGTTGAAATCGAAGCACTATTTCTGGAAGAAATTTTGTATACAGGAAAAATAAATAAACACCATTGTAAAACCAATAGATAACTCAGAATCGAATATATAGTTATGTTATAACTTTTATACAAATATTTCCTTAATTACATTAGGTACCACTTCATTCATAGTTGATCTTAGATAGCTTTTCAACCTTAAAAAGGTTGAAAAAGATCTCTCTGGAGTGGTTGTAGATACTGGCAATGTACAAAACTACAAAATATTTGAATTAAAAAATGAACTTTGTATTTTTCAACCATTTTCGGTATCCAACTGATAAAAATAATCAAGATATTTATTGAAAATGTTGATATACCAACTATAGCTTCGAAAATTTTTTATAAAATCCGTAAAATAGTATGATAAAATTTGTTTTTTAATCATGTAAAAACTTCACAACATTTAACATGTACGAGACACGAGTCAATGGGGGGGGGGGGGGGGGGTCCGGACCCCATGGACCCCCTCCCCCCCCGTAAATACGCCACTGCTAATTATTAGATAAGTCTACTGGAACTGAGAAATATGATGTTTGATTTAATACTTGTTCAGTTTTTAGTACACTTTTCGAGGTGTAAGCAGCAATACACCCAGACTTCAAGTATAACTTTCCAGAACTTTTAATTTTAATTTTTTGAGTGAAAGACTGTTTATTACAAATTATAGTAATTGTAGTGGGTTTTTCACATACAAAAAACCAATGATTTTTGAAAAATCAGGGATACCACATTTCTGTTTTGAATTCAGAGATATAAGTATAACATTGAGGTGGTTTAGTTACAGAATTTTTTAGTAATTCTGTTACACATGTGGGGTCCGTGTCACAATTATGTATAATTTCATTAAATCCACAAACAAATATTTTATCCACTAGGTACTTTACAGTTATTTAAATCTGGCCAAATAAAATATTTGGTCATTATTTTGTCCATTAACAAATACATAGAATTTTTAGTCATATGGAGAAATTGACCATGTTCATTTATTGGAATGTAAATCGGTAATATGTAATAAACGTTGAAATTTTCTATAAGGGAAAGAGGAAATTTTAATGAAAAAATAAATCTGTCAATTCAAATCAAAATTCGATCTTTAAATGCTTATAAAAAAAAATTGTGCCTATGTATTTTTAATATTTTTCAATTGCTACTGTAACAATATATCAGGAGCCTTGCATTAAATTTTTACACTTTTTGGCCCAACAGATAAAACTTAATTGATATTTATAGAATAAAAAACTAAAAAAATTGAAAACAGCTCAAAAAGAGTCGAAATATTTTCAAAATTGTACAGTGTATAGGAAATGCT
This sequence comes from Macrosiphum euphorbiae, assembly GCA_949089665.1. Lineage (NCBI taxonomy): Eukaryota > Metazoa > Arthropoda > Insecta > Hemiptera > Aphididae > Macrosiphum > Macrosiphum euphorbiae. The sequence continues at coordinate 38,606 of CARXXK010001104.1, forward strand.
AATCTGAACATTCAGTAAAATTATCATGTATCTATAGTTATTCGTTTTTGAATTACAACAAAATAAGGAAATCGCTACATGAGAAATCGAGTGAATATACAATGTTGTAAAAATTTGAATTTCAAACGCTCATAAAAATTTAATTTGACTTTCTTATAGACATTTTTTTTTTTGATAAAGGTAGATAACCTTATAAGGAATCTTGTATTACATTTTCAAATCTTAGATTTAAAAAGAAAAATTTTTACGAATTCTTAACTCAAAATAATTTGCTAATTTTCATCTGCCTTTGAAACAATATACTTGGAGCCTTCTATTAAATTTTCAAGTTTTTTTAACCAACAAATAAAATTGTATTGATATTTCTAGAAAAAAAAACTAAAAAAAAATGAAAAATAAAAATGTCCCTAAACAGTTCAAAATAAATCAAAATATTCTGAAAATGTTATTGTGTATAGAAAATGCAAATATAAACAACCAGTGAAAATTTTATGTATCTACGGTCATTTGTTTTAAAGTTACACCAAAAACCAAATTCAATTTTCTGAAAAATCGATTTTGCGTAAAAATTCCAGTTTTTCCTTAATTTTTCTTTTGTTTTTCTTGTAGCTTTTGAAAATTACTGGGAATTTTAAATTTTGACCTCCCCAATGCACCAACGATATTCAGTTTTTGAGAAGGGGAGAGGCAAATATTTTACATCGGTCCATAATAGAACTGAGAAAAACAATTGTCCGTAATAATTATATACCTATAATAACTCTACCTACATATACTACCTAAGCTATACTGTATATAAAAAAGTATAAAACTAGCTAGCACATCCCTGGCCTGATAGCGGCCCGCTAAAGATAAAGGAGGAACAAATGCCCACCCTGCTCCCCAAATGACAACACTGAAGTGTGATATCTATATTTGTGTAATCGTGAGTTTCTTTTAATACGATTTGAATAAATGTATACAACAGTGCAATAATCCATATAGCCTATATGCGGCGAATGTCAATCATTCGCTTGATCCGTATTAATTTTATTATATTTTTTATCTGTAATCGTATTCACGTCGTTGGTAAAATGAAAGAGTTTAAGAATCTACATAATAATTATTTAATTATTCAATTATTGATGATAAACGATGACAGTAAATATCAAAGTAAATGGATACAAATATTGTCATTCTGTACAACTGTTAACACCAGTAATAACTTACATTCTCGCTGGAATTTTATTACGGCTTTATATTTTTTTAATTGTTTTTTAACGTGAAAATGGAACAACCTAAAAAACCAACTCGTCGCTTCCCGTCAAAAAAATTATCAGTTAAAAAATCACTAAGCTCTCGAGTGATGAATATTCTAGGAATTCGTGCCAAAACTAAGTATAACTATTTATTGCAGTATTATTATCAAATATTATTATTAATTTCACTAAAATTGTGTTAACGAAGTCCCAATCCAGATGTCGAAGAAGTTTTTGCGGAACCTTTTTTCTTAGGTGCTGACAACCAACCACCATGCTCATCGAGGGAAACGATTAGGTAAATTTTAATAATTTATAGCCGTTTCATTGTATGATAACTTAAACCAATTATTTTTATTTTTTATTTATGATACCTACATATGTTTTTTTAAATATTTTTATCAAAATGATGGATTCCAGGGACAATGAAGATAATGATTGGTGTACCGAAGAAGTTGTACATAACTTGACAGTTAATGAATCTATATATAATGATCAAGAAACCAAGTATGATTTTTAATTTAAAATTTTATTGAATAGATGAGCTTACTAATTCGGGAATTATTATTAATTTCACTAAAATTGTGTTAATGAAGTCCCAATCCAGATGTCGAAGAAGTTTTTGCGGAACCTTTTTTCTTAGGTGCTGACAACCAACCACCATGCTCATCGAGGGAAACGATTAGGTAAATTTTAATAATTTATAGCCGTTTCATTGTATGATAACTTAAACCAATTATTTTTATTTTTTATTTATAATACCTACATATGTTTTTTTAAATATTTTTAGCAAAATGATGGATTCCAAGGACAATGAAGATAATGATTGGGGTACCGAAGAAGTTGTACATAACTTGACAGTTAATGAATCTATATATAATGATCAAGAAACCAAGTATGATTATTAATTTAAAATTTTATTGAATAGATTAGCCTACTAATTCGGGAATTATTATTAATTTTGAACCAAACTGGTTATAACAATTTTAAAGACTAAACATTATTATTTAAATGTTACAACAGGCCATGCGATGTAAATGAAAGGTCGGGAAGACGAATAGTAGATATACACTACGTTTTTAGTCAAATTAAAAATAGTGTTCATCAAGGGTCATTTGGTTGTTCATTTTTGAACATGACATTTATTTCTGAAAAAAGACACGGACTTAGATCAACATTTAGGTTTCAGTGTGATATGTGTAACATTGTTATGTTTATTAACTCAGAAAAAATGAAACCTGAAACCTTTTTGCCGATAAACGATGCCGCCGTAAACGGATCAATATCAGCTGGAATTGGTTTTACACAATTATCCGAATTGTGTGCGGTTATGGATATCCCTTGTATGTCTTCGTCCACTTTTCTCTCAGTACAAGAGTTTATTAGCAAAAGAATACATGAAGTCGCTGAGGCACAAATGAAAATTGCTGGCGATGAAGAACGTCAATTAGCAATAGAAGCTGGTGGTCCCTATGTGCACTGTAGTTGCTGACGGACAATGGTCCAAGCGCAGTTATAAGACCAAATATGATGCATTATCTGGAGTGGTAATATTATATAAATCATATTATTATAATGTTATATAGTATAAATACGTGTAGATACCAGTTTTAAATTACCATTTGTATTTTTCTAGGCAACAATAATAGGTTACAAATCCAGAAAAATTTTATTTGTGGGTATTAGAAATCGATATTGTATCATTTGCCAAAGAGCCAAAAATAAGAAGTTATCTCCTCCTAAACATACATGTTTTATGAATTGGAAAAAAGGTGCTACTAGCATGGAAGCTGATGCCATTGCTGATGGGTTTAAACAAAGTGTAGAACAGCACGGACTCAAATACAATAAACTAATAGGTACGTTATAACGTTTTTAATATGAGTTGCAATACCGCGATATATTAATATACATTAACATTTTTAATACATAATAATTTAACATTATAATATGAGTTATTAACTTATCGTAGTGGACTTAACTATAGTTCATAAATAATGGCCCTTTCGGAATAGTTCACGATGACTGTCTTTGAAATAACATTATTATAATGACTAAATTATCTACAAATTATACCTATTTATGATTGTGTCACTTATACGTGGTCAAATAATAATAATAAATAATATCAGTGGGTAGTAATAAAATTAAATACTCGTATATAGTTTGAACTATCTACTATTTAAAATATCTTTATACCTAATTATAAATAAATATTATACAATTAAATAATTTGATCAGGAGATGGAGATTCAAGCGTTTCAAAAAGGCTTGCTGAAATCATGCCTTATGGTTGTAGACTGCTTGTAAAAAAAATAGAATGTCGGAGTCATTTATTGCGAAATTATGGTACAAAATTAACAGCAATGACAATAAATAAAAAATATCCAATTCCACTAAGAAACCATATAAAGGCAAATATTTTACGTTTTAGATATGCCATAACTAAGGCAATTGAATATCGTAATAGTTTACAGGGGCAATCAGATAACGAAAGAGAAGTTGGTAAGCTGAGGGAATACACTAAATTTGTTGATATCATTTTGATTTTTATATAACTGTTCTATTGAATTTAATTGCATTATTGTTTATGTTAAATAACTATTATAGGATTACGGAAAGATATAAATAATAGTTTTCGTCACATTTTGGGTAGTCATGATCGATGTGAGAAATATTTTTGCAAGTCCGCCAACCACAATTTACCAAATGAAAAAAATATGATTGAAGCTGCCTAAAAATCAGGGTTCTTGAGTGATATATCTCAACTAATATCTCGTTTAGTCACAAATGTTGATAGCTTACTTATGAATGTCGATAACAACGTGTGTGAACAATTTAATAGTATAATTAATAAATATTTAGCGGGTAAACGTATAAATTATTCTCAAAGAAATTCATACAATTCTCGAGTTGAAGCTGCAGTAATATCGTACAATTCAAATGGACAATTTCTTCGTTTATTACACAAAAATATTGTAAATGATATAAGCCCAGGTAACTTTGAAGCATATGCGTTTTTGTGTCAAATATTTTACTAAAAAATAATGTACAATGTGTTCCTGGGGGAAGTGACCGTGGTTAGGCGGTGTAGGTGGTTAGGTTACGTGGCGTTGTCATATGAAATTAAACCAGAAATGTGCAAATTATTATTATTAAATTGAAAAGAGTAAACACTTAGAAATTAACCAGTAGAAAATATTAAATTATTTAGAGTAATCCTTTTAAAAATTCTAATTTTTTATGAAAAATGTTTAATTTTCAAATTAATAAAAATATATTTGCACTCAATAGATTTAAGATGAAAAAAAATTATTGAACATTTTTAAAGATACGTAAAAAAAATTCGTGATAAGTTTGGTTTTGATAAAAAAAAAATTAATTGCCCATAACTTAAAAAATTAAAAATTTAGACCCACTCTTTAGAGGGTATTTTTTCATCATTTTTGGTATACTTTCATATAATGTGGGTCGGTCCCTTCCCCTCGGAACACATTGTGTTCAAAGAATTGTTTGTAACATTAAAATAAATTATGAAACAATATATTGTTGTACCTTATTATAAATTATATCCTTATAATAAATTGTATTTATATATAGGTATTATAGGAAAGAAATTCATAACATCGACTGAAAAAAAAAGAGTACAAATGAAATCTAGAAAACATCTTTTTCCAACAAATATTAAGAAAAAAAGTCATATTGGCCCAGATGAACATTATGGTTTGGCCGAACCACTACCCGTGGAAGAAAATATGTCTAAAGAAACATTACAAAAATTAAAAGAAGATTTTATCAGTTCTTTGCGATTAGATAGAAGTGGTCGTTTAAATATTGAAACACTAACTAGACAACAGGCTAACTCTCAAATTTGGCATTCTGAACGAAGAAATAGACTTACAACATCAAATTTTGGTCGTGTTTGTAAATTACGACCAACCACGTCTTGTAAAAAAACAGTGTACGATATATTATACCGAACTTTTTTTTCAAAGGCAACTGATTATGGTAAAGCCACCGAACCAGAAGCTATTGTTGCGTTGGAAAACATATTAAAATGCAAAGTTAATCCATGTGGACTTATCATTGATGAACATTTTCCTTACTTAGCAACAACTCCAGGTAATGTATAATTCGGAAATCATTAGATATTTTATCAAAATCCAAAATAAACATTAAAATACTAATTAATACATTTTTTTGTATAATACCTACATCACAGATGGTATAATTGATGAAGATTTCGTAGTTGAAATCAAATGTCCATTTGCAGTCAGAGATTCAATTACATTTTTGGAAGCGATAAACTGTAAAAAAGTGAGTAACTATAATATTATAATATTCTAAAATCTACCAAATCTATAATCAATCGAATTTTTAAAATATCAGAGAAATTTAGTACAAAGAAATGTAAAAGGTTTTCATTATTTTTTATTATATTTTGTTATACCTAATACATTTTTTGTATAGCTATTATTTTGTCGTCTCAATGACAATGGAGCTATGGAATTAAAAATTGATCATCATTATTATTATCAAGTTCAGGGACAAATGCACATTTCTAAACGAAAATTCTGTTATTTCGTCGTCCACTCAAAAAATTGGACGGAAATACAATTAATAAATTACGATGAATCTTTCTGGGACAACAAAATGATTGACAAGTTAAAAATGTAAGTTTTAAAAATTTTTAAGTTTTAATTTCAGGGTCTGTGTATCAGTTACCTACTTGATTATTAATTGTATATTCATTGGACTTTTTTTTTAAGTTTTTACATGGAATGCTTACTACCAGAGATAATCAATCCTCAGTATGGAAAACGTTTGCTAGTAGATGATATAAAAGATCCTGAACACATTTTGGAAAATATTAAAACAAAAAACAACATGAAAAATAATTTGAAATAAATTGTAATATTAAATAGTACTGTATAGAAGTATAATATTTTAATCTATTATAAATACGATTTACGAAAAATACATCGTTTAATTTATTACATTATGTTAACTTTTTAATTATTTCACGAAGTCGTTTAGAAACAAGCATTTCACTTTAAAGGTTAAGTTTGATTAAGTATTAGGTTAGTTACGAACCAGCTAGCGTTTCGATTATTTTTATTACTTTACAGTCTTTACCCGCAATTATACGAAATTATAGATATCTATGGTTATTTAAAATTTAAATTGTATATAATATACCTACCTTCTAATCCATGATATTACTATAATACTATGTACATAATATTATCATGACATTTCATTAAATAAAATCATATTATTAAAACAATTATCATAAGCAATATTGATGCGACGTCGTTAACAACATTGCATGATGAAATTATAACATTTCATTTTTAACATTACAATATATATATATAAGATAATATTTTAGATTTTAAATATCATATATGATTCTGTTGAGGGGTGGTGATCATCTCAATATTAGTGCAGCAGTTCATAGTGTCGTTAGTGTTCTTTCACAGTTCGAGAACAAACCAAGTTGAATACACGTCGTAATTAATATAAACAAACGGAAACTCTAAAAATCAGGTAAGTTATATATTTATACTAATATTATAATACAATAATTAAATGGTTTTTGAAATTATTTTTAATTGTAATACCTAACTAATTCGTAATTTTAGATTCTGAGTATTGATCTTTAGGTTTTTTATGTGACTCTAAAACAAATTATCGTAGATATATGAAATTTTCACTAATTGTTTATACAATGTACTCTCTGTAATTTAAACCTTAAATATCGAACAAATAAAATTCTCATTCAAATAACAATAATAACACATTATAATTTTGATAAATCTAAAATGTTAGTAATTCGAATAATTTTTTTTCCCTGTGAGCTTTGAGTTACCGAGAGTACACTGTGTTAGCATTTTCTATATATTATACAATTTTGAAAATATTTTAATTAATGTTGAGCTTTTGAAGGACGAATTAAAATTTATATTTGTTTAGTTTTTTGTTTCTATAAATATTTATAATATTGTATGTGTTGGGGCAAACAGCTTGAAAATGTAATGCTAGGCTCCTGATATATTATTACAATAGCAGTTGAAAAATAGGGCATGTACCGTTTCCGCCGAAATTTGAAATGGCCGATTTCGCCATCGCCCGTTTTCGCCAATTTAAAAAAGGTTCGATATAATATATTCGATAAATATATTTTCCATCAATATACTCCTTGTAAATATTTTGTACTCATAATATGACTTTATAGTCATATTATGACTTTTTAATAATTTTAATTACTGTATTTATTAAAACTAGGTATGACAAAATATTATGTAAATTTACGAATAAGTGACTTTATAAGTTTACTTTTTTTTTATTATATTTATTAAAACTATGAAAAAATATCATGTATTTATTATTTAATTTAAAAAAATGACAGTAGGTACATGAAATTTTTACTGAATGTTTATATAAGCATATTCTATACACCATACAATTTTCAAAATATTTTATATTATTTTGAGCTATTTACGGACATTTTCATTTTCTACATTTTTTAGTTTTTTCTTCTATAAAAATCAATAAAATTTTATCTGTTGGTTAAAAAAGCTTAAAAATTTAATAGAAAGCTCCTAGTATATTGTTTTAAAGGTAGAAGAGAAAAATTAAGAATCCTTAGTCACAATTTTTTTTATAAGCATTTAAAGTTCAAATATTGACAAAATACATAAAAATGACAAAAAATTGCAAATTATTTTAAGTTAGAAATTCATAAAAAATTTTCTTTTTAATTCTAAGATTTTAAAATGTAATACAAGATTCCTCATTAGTTTTTCCACCTTTATTAAAAAAAAAATTTCTAGAAGAAAGTCAAATTAAATTTTTATGACCGTTTGAAATTCATATTTTTACAACATTTGATATTCGCTCGATTTCTCATGTAACGATTTTCTTATTTTGTTGTAATTAAAAAACGAATGACTGTATATATTTGAAAATTTTACTGAATGTTTATATTAGCATTTTCTATAGGTAAACCATTCAATTTTCAAATTAATTTGACTATTTTTGAGCTGTTTACAGACATTGTCAGTTTTCAATATTTTTAGTTTTTTTTTTCTATAAATATCAATAAAAATGTATTTGTTGGGCGAAAAAGCTTGAAAATTTAATACGAGGCTCCTGATATATTGTTATAATAGCAGTCGCAAAATATTAAAAATACATTTGCACATTTTTTTTTATAGGCATTTGAAGTTCAAATTTGGACAAAATTTATCAAAATATCGAAAATTATCAATCACTGTAATTAAAAATTATAAAATGTTCAGTTATTATAACTAAAGATTGGAAATTTAAAACAAAGATTCTCATAAATAGTTCATACTGTAACCAAAAAATCTAAAAAATACATAAACACAGTTTTTTTTACAGACATTTTAAATTCAAATTTGGACGAAATGTTTAATATTTATGTTCTTTGACCCAGACTGACATACCGTCTCCGCTCAGAATCGTTTTTCTTATACAATGATATTATATCATTGAATTCAAAATTAATACCTTCCATTATACAGTGACCTCTAGTAACCTACTGTACAGCAGAGCGACATCCACTTACCCGCTTTTTTTTTTTAATTTTGTGCATTTTCTTCAATATTTTTGTCGTTTGGTGTAGATATATATAATAATAATAATCATTTTTGTCAACATTTTAACTTCACAAGATCGTGAAGGTCAGGCTGCTTTTTATGAAATTTGAAATTAATTTTTTAATGTTTTTTAATACAATAAATTCACATCCCCGGTAATAATTTTTTTAATACTATTTATTGCTTAAAATTGGGTATATATTTATATTAAATATTATGTAATAAATATTATGTATATATTAAATATTATATATTTTGTGGTTTTTTAGGTAATCAGTCAATATGTATTTCATCCAAGTACTATTTATAGTCATTTCTTACATCATAAATGTCACTCTCGGATTTATTGCGTACGATTGTGGAGGGTCGAATCTAAATATCACTTCATTTGACAGCTTAGAAGTAGAAAAATGTGATATTCCAACACCAACAGAAACGCAACAGATACAACGAATACAATTATTGCAACACATTGAAACGTATCCAGTTATGTATAAATCATGTTTAATATCTGTGGATTATCTTATAACAAGATGCTCGGCGTTTGAAGATGCGCAAGTGGTGGATGGTGGATACTTTTCTGACATTATCGAACTAGGGAGTGCTCGATGTTCGGAGGTCCATCAAAAACAATCCTATAATTTTCCACTAGGAGGTGTAGTGACAGACTTAAAAATAAACGAAACAACATATGTTTCAAATACAATGGTGGGGTCACTAGATAAGCATGGCAATTGTAAGGGCGCAATTTTTAAATCAAATAAAGGGGAATGGAAAAACGTCGTTGTCCAAGCAAAATTTAAAATATTGCTATCGGAAGGTATGGCTACAGCGAACACTAAAGATAACGTTCTTATACTTCCAACAAGTACAAAACTCAAATTATCAGACAATTACGGCATTGATGCTTTTAAAGGTGAAACCATCTGGTCAATCAGTAACATAAACTGTGAAGAACACGATTTCAGTGTCCTATATGATGGGCCAGCGTCATTAATTACGTCAAATACTATTGATGACATTTCAAATACTTACACTTATATTGTGGAGACATACAAAATAGTCTTTGCTTTAAAAAAAGTCTTAAAAACCTTCGCCTGCACAGGAATCCCAGTTATTCAGACTGAACATATGCAGTTATTAATTTTAACAGAACCTACATTTTTTAATTATTTTACACGAAAAACTATAACAGCTCAAAACACTGATTTATTAGCCTACATAAACACTAAATTTGTCTATGTCGAAAATTTCTTTAAATCAACGATTACATCGTTGTACAATGATTTAATACTAAAACAATGTGAGCTAGAGAGAAAATTACTAGAGCAACGACTCACATTAGCGTCTTCTAGTCTTTCGGAGTTTGCGTATTTAATGGGCGGTGGACCAGGGTTCACGGCAATAAAAGTCAGTGAAATAATTTATTTAATCAAATGCAAAAAAGTTAACGTTGAAATATCACAAAAAAAAAATTGTTTTAACGAACTACCAGTGTTATACAATAACAAAACATTATTTATGGCGCCCAAAACACATATTTTACAACAATTTGGAACACAGGTGGACTGCAATGTACTTCTACCACCTGCATTCGAATTGGGCGGTGATTGGTTTGCCATTCTACCAAACATACAGGAAATTAAGAAACCACAAAAGCTTAAACCATCCACGTCCTGGACATGGTCGTACAAAAGTCCGGATTTTCTTATGAATGCCGGTATATATACAAAGGACACAATGAAAGCTTTTCAACAGCATATATTGTTCCCGCAAGAAGTGAAAGCTGCCACAAATAATTTAATCAGACAATCTATGGGATATGATACGACTAATCAAGGTCTGCAATTTAAATATTTGATAGACGAAAACACGCTTGGAAAAATGGTAGAAGATAAGCTATTTAAATTATGGTGTTGGTTTACGACAATTGGAACTTTTGTGTCTGGGCTAATGGGTATATTCTTTGTTGCAAAATTGATATTAACACTTGTTGACACAGGTATTAATATTACTTTTTTATATCAAACCTTTGGGTGGAGTACAAAGCTTCTAGCGGGATTTTTTTCTAGCATTACTCATAATCTATTACTAAGGTCTCATAAACACAATAATTACACTAAAAATCAAGAGTTTGATGAAGACTCTTTAGAAAGAAAAAATGTTCAGCGTCATAATAATAACGTCAATATTTATCCAAATTTAATGGTTTAAATCCATCAAAATTAAAAAATTAAAAATATTTAATATTAAATATTTGCACCCATTTTTATTTATTATTTTAAAACTAAGTAATACAAATATTTGTATCATATTTATTTATTAATATATTTATTTATTTAACTTATATACCTACAAATTAATTTTACATGGGACTATAATTGTTTTTTTACTACATCGCAAAACAAATATGTAAAATTCTAAGGGCATAATATTATTTATTATATTTTATTTTATTATAACATGCATAACTTACTACCTATGCCCTTTTTACATATAGATAATATAATGTACATATTATGATATTTCATAAAATAAAAGCATAGGTAGTATACTAGAATATAATATACGTCAGTTACACTATCTACGCTACCTATACCATTAATTTAAGTTATCAATTATAATAAATTGTCATTAGTCTAAATGTTTTGTTTCAATTAACTATTATGTATAACAAATGTGGTCTGTACATAATTTAATTTTAATTTATATACATTATATGATATTATGATCAATGAACATGTTTAGTTTATACAGATTGCTTTTTTTACATAGGTACTACAAATTGCAATTATATAATTAATATATTATTTTATTTATATTTATTTAATAAACATTATGGACAACATCAACTTCATATTATATGTATTATATGTTTAAAATTAAAATAAGATTATATTATATATTATATTGATGTCAATATTAACTATATAATCAAAACTATTTAAAATGTAGCTAATATTTATTTAATAGATTAAATTATCGTACAAACATTGCTTCATGTCACTTATAAGTTACAACGTAAAAATACGTTACACTTTTACTAAAAAATCTATTTAATTCTAATGAAATTATTATTTTACTTGTATTTTAAAAAGTAGATAATTGGGTTAGAAATATAAATCGAGTTATAGAATATAATAATTGTTATGCTTAATTCATTGGTTAATATTTTTATGCAAACAAGAGCTTTAATTAAAAAGTAGGTTTGCGACGTATGAGGTATATAGGAGGCAGCGCACCATGTAGAATTCATAGGCGACAATTTACGCAACGGTCTGTAATGACGCGAAACGTCCTGTACGACTGTCCGTGAAATAATAATGTACCTCTCCCGCGTTAAACAAGCGGGCCGCGTCGCGTACACGATGGGCGTGGTTACGGCCTACCGCGACGGCGGCGATACGGCGCACAACGCCATCTCTTGAGCGTTGCATTCGTTTCACTTTTACTAGGACGGCCTCTTAAGTATTCAAGACTCGAATTCCAACTCGAGCGGCCATTATGTAGTACCGTTTGTATCACCCAGAGCGCGTCTTGTTAATCTGTATTGCCAATAGTAAGTTATATAACATAAATAAAATGTAGGTAAAAAACAAATATAACAACTGTAGAAACTAATTTAAAATGTATAACAATTAAGATAATATAATAAACATAATATGATTAAAACAAGTTTGATTACCCAAATAATCCTTTAGTTTAAACCTTAAAATTATGGTAATTTAAATCAACTAATATTAAAATAATAAATATCACTTTTTTGTTAATCGATAAATTATAAATTATATATAATAGTAAACTCAGTCGTTTTTATCAGTCTTTGACTTTTTAATAAAATTAGTAATTAAGCAGTTTTTTCTTTTTTCAATTTTCTTATAGATGAGACCTGCTTCTGATTCATTTTCACGCTCGTCGTTTCTTAATTTTGTTACTCCTTCGATCATACTTTGGGCTATTTTTGCTTCAACAGTATCATTTTTGTTCAGCGCTTTTTTTAATCTTTTAGTAGAATCATTTAATAATTTATCAGCTGCTTTCTTTTGATTTATTTGAATATTTACTGCAGACTTAAGCTGTCCTCCTAGTGCTGTATACTTTTTTTTTGTTTTTTCTACCTCTGCCAGATCTCCCTGTATTTTAATTTTTTCATTCTCCCTTTATTGTCTAAGCTCAATTGTTTCTTGTTCAAGTTTCTTCTGGTCATCTAAATTAGTCATATAATTCTGTCTAGCCATCTGTGCAGCAACCATACATTTTTTTGAAATGGGAACCAAGTCTGGACGGTTTTCATAAAATTGTAAGCCTGACTTAATGTTTAGACGAGCATTTAACATTCGACAAGACATGGCTGTTTTATCATCTGTAATTACATTACCTGATACTGAAAACTGACGTTCAACATCAGCACTGCCATGTGATAATGTTAGGCTAGCAGTTACAACCTTACAAATATTTGGATATTTAACATCACCAAAACTATCCTGAATTTGTATAATTTGATTTCAGTAGTGATCTATGCACATTTCTGCACCTAATCCATTGTTGAAGATTTTAGTTTGTAATTGAGATTCAAATCTAAGCAATCTCCACTTATCAGCTAAAACTCCTGGGTCAACTTCAAAAGGTAGATATGTAGATATCTTAGCTACTTCTGATCAACTTCTTTCAGCTTGTAATTCAGTTGGCTTTAAACAACGAAAATATTTTATTTTGGTAGCATGCAGAAAAGAAGTTTTATTGAATATATGTTTTCCTGCTGATATGTAATGAGATTTAACTGATTTTATAAATATTAATGTTGATCTTTCTGGTTCCAATGATAACTTCAATAGGAAGTTCAATTGAATCTAATGATTTTAAGTTTTCATTGTCAAATAAAGAAGTACTATTGTTCCAGGTCTGCAATACTTCCGCCTTACAAACTTTCCCAGCAATTACTATAATGAGATTACGCAATTCAGAGAAAATACATGAATAAGAGGCTCTTGGCGTTGAAATATTAAAGTAAATTTTTGAAATATTTTAGCACTATTGATTATAAAAATTATTTCAGCTTTTACGGTTGGTTAATTTAAAACTTTATGAATTATTGTGTATTTAGGTGTCTTCATAAGTTCACTTCTATGCTATGGTATACATTTTTCGAAATAATATATGATTCCATCCCATTGTTCAACGAGTCGCTCAGTGGTCCTAACTTAAGCTAACGTGATTGACAATGTTTAATAAAACGATATTTTGGTAAATTTAGTTTTATTTGTACGTCTGTAAAATCTTCTAAACGTTTTGGCCAATCTTTAAAAAAATAATATACACTTATTATCAAATCAGATATATCAGATCCAATGTGTTCCATGCCATTCACAAAAGCATTGTGCACAGTATGTATATTGCAAGAGGCAATTTCGACTAGTCCTTTTCCACGAAGTGACTTAATATTACTATTTATTATTTTTGATACCTTTTTGTTTACATTCGGGCCATGCATACCCTAAAATAAGCAACTTTTCTTTTGGTAAATCTGCATTATCCAACGCCATAATTAAGTACTCAATATTTTTTTCTACAGTAGCAGAAGTTATGAAAAAAGTTTCCAAATGGCTCACAATTATTTCATTTTTATTTTTACTAAAATAACTTATAGCAACTTGAAGTTCTTTTTTGCCTTCTGCAATTGTAGTCTCATCGTACAACATTGAATATTATGAACTATGAATATCCTTTATAACATTTGAAATATGGTCCCAAAGCATCAGATACTAAGTATGACATCTTAGATCGCCCAAGACTGAACTGAGCAGGAAAAGAGTCTCGGAACATACACTTAAATATGTCACTTAAACCATCACATGAAGTAGTAGACATGTTACAAATTACACTTTTAAATTTTAATTGTCCAAATTATTTCAGCTTTAATTGCTTGCTCATTTTTACAATAAGTTTTAATCCCGAATATAGAGATATTCCTATGCAGTGGCGGCGTGACAAGGGTTTTATGAGACCCGGGTCTCATGGCGATTTAGGTGGGTGGGTGTTAGTGGGTACTGGGTAGATGCGAGGTGCCGTGGTGGTCATGTTTATTACTTTTCTATGGTTTGTAGTGTGTACCTATTATTATAAATGTACTCGACACTCGTAATTTGTAAACTATTTATAATCAAAGATATTAGGTATACCTATAGCCCATTAGCCCATAACTTATAAGCAAGAAATACATCTCCAATCTCCTTGACTGCTTATCAACATCATGACTCTACCGATGTCCGATGTACATAATGCAATGACAATAACTTGTAAAATCCCGTTTAACAATATCTATTTTTAGTATCAGAGTCGGAACAAGTTGCATCTAAAACGTGTTTATTGAATGTTTATAACGTGTTAACGAATTTATAGATATATGTGTAATTACACTGATAACTGAAAAGTCATTGTCATTCAGTTATTGGTAATACGACGCACACTCATACAGAGTTCACTAAGCTATTAGTTATTAGCTTGTGTCATGAAATCTGTAAAGTGCGAAATTACCGTTTTATATTTTCCAAATAATGCTTGGTTTGTTTATGTGGCAAAACAAAATTGAATTTAAACGATAAGAATTGGCAACGTCATGTAACATCATGCAAAATTATAAAATTAAAAAATACGAATTCAGACAAAGTTTTATCATATTATTTTTCACAAAAACGAGAAAACGAATCTTTAGTTTTAGTTGATGACATTATTTTGAAAAAAGGTAAGTACTAAGTTATTATTTATTATATAAATATCTATGGAGCATAGGTACCTACCTAACTTGGTATTTAATTTAAAATATATAAATTTAAATTGTTTATGATATTTTTAGCAAAAAGAATAGGAAATTTCCTGTTAAATTTGTTGCCATGATTGGTTGTATGATTAGTATTCTGTAATAACAAGATATCACTGGTTTATTATTTATACTTATTTTACTGATTACATAGTTTTAATAGATTTCTATGTACTTTAACTAATTTTTGTCCTCTGACAATTATTAAATTTTCATTACTATTTATTTCTGCTATTACATATGGTCCTAGCCATTTCTGTGCTAACTTATTTTTTTGTTGTTTTTCCATAAGCCAAACTTTGTCATTTATTTTCAATCTCAGTGGATTAACTTTATTATCATATCGTCCTTTTGTATTTTCTGTTGAATTTACTACCTATACGTTGTTTTGCAATTTCATAAAATTTTTGAAATTTTTGCTTAATTTCATAATTATACCTTGGTTCGGGTGTCTTCTTTAATGACGTAGGTATTTTCCCTGGAAATCCATAAAGTAGTTCACACGGTTGGAATTTTGTCGTTTCATGCTCTGTTGTATTATATACATACATTGCATATGGAATAAATTCATCCCAATTCGCTAAATCTTTGTTGACATAATGTCGCAAATAATTCCCTAATAATGAATGGCTTCGCTCTAATGCTCCATTACTCTGTGGTCTATATGGTGTTATGTTGAACTTGGAAATTTTTAATAGTTTACATACTTCTAAAAAAATTTTACTTAGAAACCCTGTGCCTTGGTCCGATACTATTGATTCTGGAATTCCACGTATACAAACAAATGAGTTCACAAAACTATGCGCTACAGTATTAGCTTCATGGCATACCATAGGCGTTGCAATGCTAAATTTTGTTAAATCATCTTGCACTGTAAGTACATATTTATTCCCTTTGTGTGTAACAGGAAGTGGTCCTACTATGTCCATAAATATTTTTTGAAATGGTTTATCTGCTGTGGAAGTGATAACCATCGGTTGCTTTGCATGCTTGTTTGAAGTTTTATTCTTTTGACACGATTGACACTTCTGTACATAAACTGCTACTGCGTTTGACATTCCTTGCCAATTATAGAGTTTTTAATTTTTTTTTATAGTACTCGAAATCCCTCTGTGTCCTGCCAAAGGATTCTCGTGCATTTCTTTTATTATAATTTTCTTTTCCTGATCCGTAAGTTCATTTTTTGTAAATATTTTAATTTTTTATACTAGTGCCTTTATAGAAATATCTTAACATTATTCTTACTGTTGCCCAATCGAGCTGAAAAATTTGATCACCTGTTTTTGATACTGCTAAATCTGTAATTTGATTGTTTAAACAAAATGTTTTTAAATTCTGTAGACCATTATACACATTTTCGTAAGTAATTTGACTTTTTTCTTTCTCTGATAAAATCATATATATTATGTAACGGTTACCTTCTTTGAAATAAAATAAATCTGTAATTTTTTTATTCTGATTACTTTCCAGATTCCCGAATCGTCGTCGGAATTCCAGTGCCAATCCTTCTTTTAATTTCAATTCCTGTGATACATAATGTACGAGATGTGAATGTTCGTCTTCAAAAATATTACCAGCTACTTCTACAGTATTCATGTTTTGGACTATATTTATCTTAATATAATCCATATACTCATTATATGTTTTACTGCTTACCACTTGTTCCCCTTCAATTTGCATAATTTGTGGTATTCTACTGAGAGCGTCGGCATTAGTATTTAATAAACCTGGCTTATAAATAATTTCGTACTTATATTCTTCCATTGCTAGTCTCCAATGCATCAGTCTTGATCCTGGATTCTTGTGATTAACCAACCACCTGAGAGGCTGATGATCTGTCAATATATAGAATTAAAATGTATATGAATTAAATGTATACACTTTATTGATGGTTGATAAGCCCAACGTTCTATCTTATCTATGTAAATCTATGATACAGCAGTTTTCTTTACCGTGAACAGTCTTATAATTATAACGTATTATTTATTTTATTTAAACATAACTTAACAAAAAGAAAACAGCTTGACGTGTCAATAACTAAAAGTGAGAGTTGAGAAACCGTCTTTTACCATCATTTCTATTTTAATGTTTTTTTTTTTTTATTTTATATTATCTTAAAAAATATCTTTAAGTCTGTAAGCACGACATTACATAGAATTTCTATCTAAAGTCGTACCTACAAGATATAACGTTCACAGTAATATTATAAAGCTATATTTAAACTATAAATTCTTATTATTCTATTTTATTTATTTTTTTTTTTATTTAAAAAAAGAAGTATTCATGTTAAATTTAATAAATAGTACTTACATGGCTTGTAGAAATTGAAGTATTGAAAGTTTTTTTTGGCAATCTTTCGAGTGGCTGCTATTTGTTGATGGCTGGCTGTTGTTTGGTAGAGAAGACTGTTCTGCTGTTGACTGCTCTTGGAACTGCTGGTGCCGGAACTGATAACGATAAGCTAACAAATTCTGTGTTTTATACCCGAAAATAACCCTCTCTTTTCTAATTAGAAATTTTTTTGAGATGGATTTAAGCATTTCTTTCATATACTGTTTTCATATTATAATGACATTGACATTTAGTTAATGTAATAACATTTGGCTGGTTATGTTGTCAACAATTTAAATTCATATAATGCAATTGGTTTTTTGAGAATGAATGTATACATTCTAATTTATTTTAAATCCTATTTGTAATAATTTAAAATTCATATAATGTGCTGCTGTATATGAACATGACCCAACAGGTTTCTATGGTAAGGTTATTATAGTTATGTGTTCAATGAGGGTATTGACTATGGCTAATGATAAATGTCATAAACATTTGGCTGAGCAGGTTATGTTAGCAACAATTTAAATTCATATAATACAATTTGCTGTTGTACCTATATGAACATGGGCTAACAGGTTTCTAACAAATAAGGTTATTATAGAAATGGAACCAAGCCATTGCCATGAACATTTGTATATTAAATTATTGAAGTAATGGTAAAATCTGTGTATAAAATACTGATAGGGATCATCCCAAAATAATGATAGCATAAATAATTTAATTTTTTTATAGAGTGCGTCATACAGAGATAATGTTACCGAACGTTTGAGATCAGAAGAATTTGATGCCGAGGTATTTAATTCACTGACATTTAGACAAGGGGATGGAATTGTAACAATAAAGACGCCTTTTGAAGAAAAAGGAAAGGAGCTTTGGGTAATTAGCCACTATAAGGTTGCTAACATTGAGAATGTACCAGTAAAAGACAGGTAAATACATGGGTTTAAATTTTAAAAAACTTATTGATGAATCTGTTTTTTTTTCATTGATTTTATTTACTTCTTTTTGTTTTTAAAATAAAATAATTTGTAGATGGAAGTTCATTGAAGCTACTGTCAGATTGTACACGAGCGACGAATCAAAAGATCAAACGCTTCATACTAACCTTAATGAGACAATGCAAACTATATTTGATAAATTACTAACCGATCCGAAGTGTCAGACTATTAAAAGCAAGAAAACTGTTTGATTATTATATGAAAAAATGAGTTTCATGTAATAAACAAGATATTATTATACATGTATGTTTTTATTTATTCAAAACTTAAAGGTTTTGAAAAACATAAACTTATAAACTATGGCTGGTTGGAAAAATTTAAAAATTTAAAAATTATAGTAATTTAAAATACTAACAAATTTAATCTACTTTTAAAACATAATATTAAATCTATTACTCATGAAAACTATTATTTATGATTTAAGGTGGCATGTAATTAAAAAAAAGCAAGTTTATTATTGAATAAAAAGTTTTATTAAAAAAAAACAATAATTAAACATATTTATATATTTTATAATATTAGATCTTGCAAAATCATATCGGACAATGTGTTAAAATGGAATTGTAATATTTCATATAGAAATGATGTGTCATCGTTCTGTAGGTGATTATAATAATTAAAATCATAGTTTTGAATATATTGGTTGGTAAATTCGTTCCTCTGACAGGTGGTCAGTAGACCACGGACATCATTTTTAATTAGGACATATGCAGTGTTGAAAGTAATTTGATAATTTGCTAAACGTTTTTGCTTGTCTACTACATATAAATCTATCAAATTCTGTAATTGTCGAAGTCGGTACAAATCTACATGTGACAAGGTAATGTATTCCTCATTTAGATGTAGGGTAATTAAACTCTGTTTAACATTGGTTGAATATGAAAAGGAATCGGTGATTTTTACACGCCTCACCCTAGTATTTAAATTATTAATAATCGAATTGTAATAAGGTTCAGACATCAGTGTAAAAAATTCTTCTAAACTTAATGTGATAATTTTCTTTGTAATATTACATTCCAGTAATAAAATAATTGAAATCCGCTTGTTAATTAGTAATCCGACTGTAATACTTTTCTTGTTAAAAGCCCGGATGTCGAATGTAGACTTACAGTCAATTATTGGTGAACTCATAGTGAAGTTATTTTTATCAAATTAAAAATCTTTTTTATAAATAAGAAGTGGGATATAACTGTTAGGAGTTATACATTGAACTGTTATTTTGTTCCCTTTGCAGTCATATTATATACTAAAAAACTCTTTGGAAAAAACGCAAAAAATGTGAACATCCAGATAGCCAATGAGTGCATACAAGAGAGGGAATTTACATATACTTACTAACTTGTACCTGAAAAACATTTAAAATTATTTTATACGCACTAATTCGATAGGACTGTATGTCCACGAGATATTAAATCGAATATTAACACATTTAAGATAAAAAATTCAATTTTGTTTTATTTTTTTCTTATCCAATACAGCAAATATTTTAAGCAGCATAAATAAATATCTGTATATATAAACATTTAAAAAAAAAAAAACATGATTTAACAAATGGTATCGTACGAACCGGTTTCACAATTACAAATAACTTCGGTTTTACAATATTTACTTAAGACTTTTTGAACAAACTGATTTCCTTTCATTAACAATACAAATAAACATCTAGGTGAGAATCGAGTATGTTCTATAAAACAATTATCACCGATTTCAAAACTATGTAGAATTATTCCACACGAATGACATTGAACTGCATCGTCGAGATTGATATAGTAAAATCCACATTCCGAGAGTTTGTACTTATTCTGTCCGGTATTTGAAGGGAAACTTTTAAAAGTTCGTAACCTCGATACAAATTTAGAGAATTCTGGATACGCTGGCGTTGAATTGAATCGTATTTGATCGACCAATGGCTGGATATCGTGTGTGCATTATTGAAAATTCATTTTTGAAGAAATTAAATAACTTATACAATTTAATAAAACTTTGAGAAAATAAAGAAAAATGAGACACAACTTGAGTGAACGATAGATCATTAGTAACTGAATATAATAAAAAAAAAATCAACTTTAAAAATTATTGTAAATTTCTTTATCAAATTTTAGATAAAAAAAACAGTGAACCAACACGAGTAAAAAAGAAAAATATTAAATATTTTTTTTTGCGTGAGACGAAATTTGGCAGACAATCAGTGTGAAATGTGTTACACGGTAAATCTAAGTGCGCCAAGCGGACATTCCCGCCTTGAACTTTTTTTTTTCCCTGGAAAAGCTGGCTATGAACATACAAATATATACTACTATAGTTCTAATTCATTGGACTAATTATGAAAATGTATATATTTTTACAAAAAATATAGACCAACCAGTTTATAATGATCTAATAAAAATATTTGAAGGTACCTATATCTGAGATTTATTTTTACATATCTGATACAGATATTATATCTGTAGACGAATGTGAACGTGATAGCTTAGTTGTTTTTGATGATATTCCTTTAGATGAACAAAATCCTATTTATGAATATATGAATAGATCAAGACCAAAAAATATTTCAGTTATTTTTTTAAATCAATGTTATAGTTCAGCAAATAAACAATATATAAGAAATAATTTAACTCTTTTAATAGTTTTTAAATCAACTCAATATATTAAAAACATTTGGAATGATTTTTTAAGTAATACTATTTCTTTCAATGATTTTAAAACTTTATGTTCAGATTGTTGGAAAAATGACTATGGTTTTATAACAATCGATCTACTCAATAATTGTTTGTACTATAAACTTGAAAAACTACTTGATTATACTTAATAATACTTGATAATGAAAAAATTAATATTTTTCATATAATAAATGAATGTTAAACAAACTCAAAACAATTTAAGAAAAATAATAAAAAAAATTTAAAAAAAGTTACATTTACAGATCCATCAGAAACACAAAACAATTTCAAGGAAGGAACTACTTTAGAAAACAAACCTAAAAATATTAAAGAATTAATTCATCTTGAACAAAATTTAAAAAATCAGATTTATCACATTCTGAAAAAAAGATAAATAATTTGAGAAAAGATGAATATGATGAAAAAAAATTACAAGAAAAAGAATATTCACTAGCAAACATACAAAAAATAATTAGTATTAAAAAAAATTTAAAAAGACACTATAGAAAAAGAGTTGTAGACGATATACATTCAGCTGAAGATAAAGTAAAACAATTTGGACCAATATTAGAAGGTTTATCAAAAGTTGAATCATCTGTTAATGGTGTTAAAGAGGTTGCTATTAAAACTGATAATGATATACAAAAAATGTTAATACCTAAAAATCCTTAGAAACCTCGTAATCCAGAGCTATTACGAATATATAGTACAGAGGATTATGAAAATATTCAAACAACTAAAAGTTCTCCGATAAAATTAAAAGATTCATCTCTTTGCCTCCTGATACAATATTAGGTAAAAATGCTAGTACAGCTCAAGTATCTTTACCTGAAAAAAATTCATTTGGAATAAATTATAATAGAATTACTAAACAACATTCGATCGGAAAATAAATAATAAAATTTAATTTAGATAATATAATATTAAAAGGTAAAGAACGTGAAATAACTCCAGGTATGTGGAGTCTATTAACTCAATCAGATGTTCCAAAACAAGATGAATATAATAAAGAAGATTTAGAAAAATATACACAAATATTACTTGAAACAGATGCAATATATAAAAATTTTGATAAAAATACAAATAGAGTTAGATCCAGTGGAGGTAACAAATATGTACAATTGATTACTCCTATTTGGAGAAAAATTCAAAAAGAAATAACACCAACAACACCAACAGAAAATTTAAATCCTACAATACCAGATTCTCCTACAATACCAACAACAGAAATTTGAAAACCATTAAAACCAAAAACAGAAATTTTAAAACCTACAAAAGCAACAGAAATTTTAAAACCTCCAAAACAACAGAGAATAAAGGAGCTGGTTTAATGAATTATACAAATAATGAAATTGAATATCGTTGGATAGATAATATGAAACAATTAAATGAAAGATTACATTTAATAGCAGCTGAACAAAAAGCAGGAAATTATACTTATCATAAAGAACTACATGGGATTCTTAAATTATTTAAAACAAAAATGGAACATTTAATAGATGAACCTAAAGGTATTGAATATTTACTACCTACTATACGTATGTGATAAATTTACCAAAAGAAATAACAAATGACATACATATAAAACAATTAAGAGAACAAATATATTATATATCTAGTGAAGAAAGAGTAGGAAATAATAATTATTATCATAATAAAAAACTTGAAATTCTTAATTTTTGTATTAAAATAATGGAAAAAGGAATTGATATTCCCGATAAAGGTCTGATATATTTATGGTCATTTATTTCAAGTTTACCAAAGAAAATTAGTGCAGGTTTTTTTAATGATTTTTTTAATTGTAAATATTTACCTATGATACATTATCCTAAATATAAATATTTAGGACTATTTACAAATTTAGAGAAAAATGAAGAACAAAATATACAACCAATCAACAAATTAGACGAAGCTGCAAGAGTACACGATTATTTTTACAAAAATCATAAAGACATTAATAATACATTTAATCAAGACATATTGCTGATAAAATTTTACAACAAAAAGCATTGGAAAGATATAATGATCCTGATAGTCCTATATCTGAAAAAAATTCCGGCTAATTTAACTGCATATGCAATGAAAGGAAAAAGACGTTTAGGAATGAATTTGATATATGAATACATTTTATAATATTCTGTGTTATAAAATGACGTACTATTTTAAATAAAATAAAAATCAAATTAAAAAATTACAAGAAGCTCATAACAATAATACTAATGCAACACTTAAATTTGCTAGTAACAAAATATTTAAAGGAGAGAATATTTATAATTTAGATAAAATTCAATTAGATAAATTAAAAAACGCTAAGGATAAAAAATATGGAGTAAGGATAGAGATTCGAAATTCACAAATTAAAGATAAAAAAGGTGGATTTTTACCATTACTTTTTGCAGGGATAGGTGCAGCTAGCGCGTTAGTTGGAGGTGTATCTGCAATTTACAACAGTGTTAATGATAAAAATTACAAAAATGCAATTGTAAAGAAACAATTCGACATAATAAAGCAATGGAAAATAAAGGTTCTGGATTGAAGAAAAAAAAACAAATCGAAAAAATGAATAATTTCAATAAAACATCATTTATAAAAAATTTGAAAAAAAAATATCTAAAAATCGAACCACTAAGTAATTTTGATATAATACAATTTGGAAATAATATAAAAATATTCAGAGGTTGTTTCATGAGAGATGAATTACCTCTTAAAAAACTGTTAAATGAATGTGGAATATTAAATTTAAATAATTCTACTCAAGGTTATTTCGATTCATTTAAAATGCCTCCTCCTCCAGAACTTGTAAAATATTTAGGTGAAGATAACCTTCAATATACTGATGATAAATTCCAAGATTATGATGATCCTATATGTGGACATTTGTGTTTAGAATTTATTAAAAACTATAAACAATTTATTTAAAATTTAATAATATAAAATGAATGGTGACGATCTAATATATTGTGTTAAATGTAAAATTCAAACAAAAAATATTAATACAACTAAAATTCAAACAGTAAATGGTAGATGGAGAATTTCATCAAAATGTTTCAAGTGTAACACAAATAAAAGTAAATTTATAAAAAATCCTACAATTGGACATAATATTTCCAATAAAAAATTAAATGATACAGATAAAATGATATTAGCCAAAGAACTTCATAAACCAGTTAGAAAAAAATTTCCTAAACGAAGAATAATTACTAAATGTGTTGATGATTTATAGGCTGCTGATTTAGTTATAATGATAAATTATTCTGATGAAAATGAGGGTTATTCTTATATATTAACTGTTATAGATACATTTTCAAAATTTTCTTGGGCTTTAGAACTCAAAAAGAAAGATGGAATTAATATTTCAGAAGCATTTGAAAAAATAATTAAACAAGCTATATCACAAAATCATCAAGCACCAAAATTACTTCATGCAGATAAAGGTTTAAAATTTGAAAATAAACATTTTAAAAAAGTTTTGCAGGAATATGAAATTAAAATGTATCACACCCAAAATGAAGAAAAATCATCAATTATTGAAAGATTTAATAGGACATTAAACAGTAAAATGAGATTACAATTTGAAGTTACAAATTCTAAAAAATGGATTAAAATTTTAAAAAGTTTAATATATGAATATAATTTCAAAGACATACATCGATCTATTGGTATGAGACATTGTGAAGTAAATAAATCTAACGAAGATGATGTTTTTCACAAATTATTTTCTACAAAAAACAAACGTAAACC
>CARXXK010001104.1:64028-110969 GCA_949089665.1 Macrosiphum euphorbiae
TATGAAGAATTTTGTGCTCTTTCATTTAATTATTATTTTGCTAATATATTATTTAATATTAACTAGGGATTTAGAATAAAATAATTTATTTTTTTTATGCCAGTGTATGACAAAAAAATCTAGTGTTTGACACAAAAAAAAACCAGTCTTTGGCACATTCCAGTGTTTGGCAACATAAAAATCTAGTGTTTGGCATTTTGGTTTAGTACCAAAATGTTATCAAAATTATAAATAAATAAATCCTTTAAATAAAGTAGGTATAATAATAATAATACAATTAAAATACTTAATAATTTAATAAAGTATAACATGTATAAAATGTATAAAAAAAAAACAAATTAAAATCTCTTTTTTTGGGTAGGTATAAAACATTTGGTGAAAATGTTAGTCTTCTTGACATAAAACAGAATAAAATGGTCTTATAAACATAATTAATAATTATTAAGTGTTCTTAACATAACAAAATAAAACAAACTTTTAAAAATAACTAATAATAATTAAGTCTTCTTGACTAAAACAAACTTATAAAAATAACTAATAATAATTAAGTCTTCTTGACATACAAAACAAATTAAACTTATAAAAATAGTTAATAATTAGGTATTACATATTGTACTTATTATAGGTACAGTCTTAAAGTTTCTTTTTAGTCTTCTTCATCTGAGTTTTCATTAAATTCATCATCACTCGAGCAATTATTATCTTCCGTAACACAATAATGGCATAAAAATTCAACATTTCTACCATTAATATTATTTAAACCAAATTCTTTTTTATGATTTGTTGGCAAACAGTCAATATGAAATTGTTTGGCACAACCGTCACATTCTACCCACTCTCTCATCAAACCTCTTATTACCTCCGAGTTGTATCGACTTCTACATTCGGAACATGTCCAGTCTTCATCTTCATCTTCTGCTAATTGTTTTTTGTTACATACCTTTTTGTTACTAGCGTTTTTCTTTTCTTCTCGTTTCCTTTTTCTTTCAGATTTCAGTACTTCAATTGCCTGTTTTTTGGCTTCCTTTTCTTCTTCATATTTGTCATATTGTCCTGATGTGACAACAGCTGGTATCCGCAATCTGCGCCTTGTTACTGTGGTTTTTTTTGGTGATTTTGGCCAAAGTAAGTTTCTTTTAAATGGTGATGGTACACCTTTACCTGCAGTCTTCGGTGATATTTTTTTTGCCAGTGTTTCTTGCCTTTTTTCTTCGGACCCAATAACAATATTTTGCTGAGAATAGCTGGCTGTGGAAGTACAAGGATCATGTACATAACTACCATCAAGTGCAATTGTTGTTATATCAACTGCATTTAAACTTTTTGTAGGAGTGACAAAATTACTTGTATATTCATTAGTTTTTTTCATACTTTTTCGCCAAATCTCATACAAATTTTTATTTTCTATCTCCCCTTTCCAATTATCATCAATATTAGTTTTAAATTTATCGAGCAATGTTTGTCCTATTAAATTCTCTAAATATACATGTCCATTTTCACAGTTTTTATAAGTTTCTACTTTTTCTGAACTTGCTGGTTCATCTTCAGGGCCAATCTCTGTCTCATCGGGAGCATCTTTCTTCAAACATTTAGAATAATCGATTGCTCTAGAATCCCATGGATATAATCCAGTTGTTCTAAACC
The DNA here is from genome assembly GCA_949089665.1 of Macrosiphum euphorbiae. Lineage (NCBI taxonomy): Eukaryota > Metazoa > Arthropoda > Insecta > Hemiptera > Aphididae > Macrosiphum > Macrosiphum euphorbiae. The sequence goes on from CARXXK010001104.1 coordinate 65,673, forward strand.
CATTTTGAATTGTGGTTTTGGTAAGTCTATTATTTATAACCTTATTCAGTAATGGAGCAAAGTCATGTTTTGTTAATGGGTCTTCCGTTGTCATGCGCCACTCATGTACTTCTTTGGCCCACTCTTTTTTTAAAGGTCCGAACATTGCTACATCCAATGGTTGCTGGATATGTGTAGAGTTTGGGTAGAACGCTACAATGTGAATACCATTTTCTCTACAAAACATACTCAAATGGTATGTTAAATGAGAAACATGTCCGTCTAAAAATAATACAACTGGTAATATGACTTTGGTTTTAATTAACCAGGGATGAAACACATTAGCTATGTACTCAAAAAAGGTTTCACCAGTAATCCACCCTTTATCACTGACAGCCATGGCCCAAGCAATGTTCCGGTATTGATTTTGCAATTCCTTTTGGCATGCGTTTACCAGAAAATACCAACATAGTTGGTGCAATGGAACCATCCGCGGATACGTTTAACAGAGCTGTTATTTGTTGCTTATCATTATTTCCACACACCTCGTATACATTTTTTTCACCCCTTATGCTTAACACCTTTTCACCCTTTGGACACAACATAAAACCAGATTCGTCGGTGTTAAAAATGCGAGAAGGATCGTCAAGTATATCTGTTATATTATTTTCATTAAAAAAGGTGTAAACATTATCAAACCAATGTTCAATTTGAGTTTGAGTCACTTGGCTTCTAGATTTAGTCACCTTCTCAACAGTTCTCTTAGCCACAGTAGGGTGACGTTTCATAAAAAGCTTAAGCCATTTTTTGGATGGGTTTCCACCATTAAACAAATGGGCAATACCCATTTCTTTGGCTATTTTGCCAACAGACACCAATAAATTCCTACTAACAATTGGAAAACCTCTTTTGCTCATAGCCTCAATCCAATTAACCAGTAAAATTTCATGGTCCCCTAAAGCAGGAGGTGGTCCAAGTTTCCTATTTTCAACAGTTGTTTTCCCATCAATAATATTTTTTAGACTGGACCTGGGGACATTGTATTTTAAACTTGCCTTATACACATTAAGTTCTTTATTTTACACTGCATGCACAGCCTTTTGCATGTCTTGAATATTATATGCAAATTTTGGTTTTGAAGCCATTTTTGCAAGTGTGATTCTAGATACATATCAGAATTAAAATACATATCTAGGTACTTAGCAGAGGTACCGAAGTACATAAAATAACAAAAATTAAAAATATATATACCTATATAGTGCCAAAGACTGGGTTTTAGTAGCATACCAATGTTTGGCAATTAATGCCATACACTGGATAAAAATAACATGTATGGTACAGTGAATGGCAATTTGGTATAATTACTTATAACTTAAATATATTGATGAACTACCATACTTACTTATGAGATCTGATGCACAGATGACTATCTAAAAAAAACCCCAAATAAACAAGACAATTTTTAAATTTTTAAAAAAATTTCGAAAATATTGTTGTATATTATGAATGATAATAAATTTTTAATGATGATAAGGATTTTATCAAAATAATAAAATTATCAATATTATCAAGTATGGTTATACCAATATGCATGTGACCAAATAACAGCTTAGAAGTTCTTTGACTACATTGATAATAATATACAATGCTTCATACATAGGCACCTTATCTGTGACATGAAGAAAACAAAATTGCCAAAAACTGGGTTAGTGCCAAACACTGGTGTCATTACCCTATGCACTATATACCAAAATATAATAAAACTAATCATAATATTTTGAGTCGCCATTGAAAGTTACTATTGGTATTTTATGGACTGTATTGTTACGTATCTCCTTGGAGGTCCGTGCACAAATAAAAACAACGAACACTTTCGAACTATATGTTACTTTCTATATTTAACTTGAAAAGAAAAACTTACAATACACTTAATGAATTATTTAATGTTTTATAAAAAATGGTCTGACAATAATAATGTTCTGGCGCGAATCACAATGTTCCGTCTACTGCTCTGAAATGCCACTGGCACGGCTTGCTATACGAGCCGTGCCTGTAGCCAGCGCTTGCCTGGAATTGCTGTCGCAGCAATTCCAGACAGTCGCCGTCGTACAATATTATATTATACACTATTTTATATATATATATACTAACTAATATAGCCAGGGGTTCTTAACAGTATTATTTTTCTTTATAATTTATATTAGTTGGTAATATAAGTAGGTTATATAAGTAGGTAATAATATAAATTATAAATTAACCAAAATACTTTTGGTACTAAACCAAAATTTGACCTATAATAGGTACCTATAATAAATTCCAAAATAATCATAACACAATATCCATTAGGTACTTATAACGCGTTATATATCAACGAAAACCGTGATACTATCATAGATATATAATAGTACACTTTAGAAGTTTCAAGTACCTACAAATATTATTATTCAATCACAACAGAATAACTAAAATAGTTATTCTAGGTTTTTTAATATGTAATTTCGTCCAAATTTGAATTTAAAATGTCTGTAAAAAATAACTGTGTTCATATATTTTTTAGATTTTTTGGTTATAGTATGAACTATTTATGAGAACCTTTGTTTTAAATTTGCAATCCTTAGCTATAAAAACTGAACATTTTATAATTTATTAATTACAATGATTGATAATTTTCGAGATTTTGATAAATTTTGTCAAAATTCGATCTTTAAATGCTTATAAAAAAAAAAACTGTGCCCATGTATTTTTAATATTTTTCAACTGATATTGTAACAATATATCAGGAGCCTTGTATTAAATTTTTACATTTTTTGGCCCAACAGATAAAACTTAATTGATATTTATAGAAAAAAAAACTAAAGAAAATTGAAAGCGGTAAATGTCCGTAAATAGCTCAAAAAGAGTCAAAATATTTCAAAAATTATGCAGTGTATAGGAAATGCTAATATGAACATTCAGTGAAGTTTTCATGTATCTACAGTTATTCGTTTTTGAATTACAACAAAATAACAAAATCGCTACATGAGAAATCGAGTGAATATCCATTGTTGTAAACATTTGAATTTCAAACGCTCATAAAAATTTAATTTGACTTTCTTATAGAAATTTTTTTGTTTTGATAAAGGTAGATAATCTTATAAGGAATCTTGTATTACATTTTCAAATCTTAGATTTAAAAAGAAAAATTTTTACGAGTTCTTACCTCAAAATAATTTGCTAATTTTCGTGATTTTTCCATATTTTGTCAATTTTTGAACTTTAAATGCTTATAAAAAAAAATTGTGACTAAGGATTTTTAATATTTTTCATCTGCCTTTGAAACAATATAGTAGGCGCCTTGAATTAAATTTTCAAGCTTTCGCAACCAACAAATAAAATTTTATTGATATTTATAGAAAAAAAACTAAAAAAAGATGGAAAATGAAAATGTCCCTAAACAGTTCAAAATAAAACAAAATATTTTGAAAACGTTATCGTGTATGTAAAATGCAAATATAAACAACCAGTGGAAATTTCATGTATATACGTTCATTTCTTTTGGAGTTACACCAAAAACCAAAATCGATTTTTTGGAAAACCGATTTTGCGTAAAAATTCCCGGTTTTCCTTAATTTTTATGTTGTTTTTCCCGGCGCTTGTGAAAACTACTGGGAACTTTTTTTACTTTTGACCCCCCAAAGTACCAACTAGATTCACTTACCTATCAGAAAAGCTACTGTTGAAGAAAATCCAAGCACTTTTACTGTCCTAAAACGTGATGACAGACACAAAAAAAAATGAAAAAAAACACATAATTGTAAAATCAATACATTCATCGTTTCACTCAGAATTTAAAATACAATATCATACCTAGGTAGTATAAAGTAAAATATTTCAGATTCTGAATGGAGCGATAAATGTATTGTATTTAGTACTTACGATGATATGTGTTTTTTTTCCTGTATGTCAGTAACATTTAGATTAGAAAAAATTCTCCGATTTTTGAGTTCAGTATCTTTTCTGATATAAAAGTGAATCTTGTTGGTACTTATGGAAATTTCAAAGTAGTTTTAGTCGTTTTAGAAAGCGTCAAGAAAAACAAAAAAAAAAAATGAACAAAAATGGTAATTTTTACGCAAACCCAATTTTTGAAAAAATAAATTTTATTTTTTTGGTTTAACTAAAAAACTAATAACTAGAAATATAGTATTTTGACCAAATATTTATATTCGTACCTACAGTATGTTAGCCAAAAAAATCGAAAATGTCATTATGTAGGTACATACAATATAATAAAATACTTTAAAAATTTCAAGTATACTCTTGAATAATATTTTAAATTACAAAAAAATAACAAACTTCGTTAAATATGAGGTAAGTTCGTTCAAACTTGAACTTCCAATATCGAAAATATATTTTCAGATATCTGGGTTACAATATGAACAGCTTATGAGGACAGTCCCGGATTAAAACTATCGTAAGACCTAGCCACAGTACATTTAGTGCATACACACTAATATGGCCTTGCAGTTTCCAGTGTTTAAATGGTTAAGAAACTTTTTGTTTGGGAGAGGAAGTGTCAAATCTTAGTGCTAATCCTTTAAAAACCAAAATACTTACAGCATAAAAATCAAATCTAAACTTTTATTACTTTTTATATTATGATAACCATTTTAACAGATCTTAAAAACAATTAATTTTACTTCAAATATTTACATTAGGTTTAATAGGTATACACAAATTGAACGTAGAAAATAACTTAATCTTATTTTTATATTTTTGTACGTTTAGTTTAGAATGAATATTATGTGTATTAGTTAGGACCATCTTAAATATTAAAACAATAAAATAATAATAAATATAAATTGTGTATAGCAGTCCCGACGTAGAAGAAAACCAAAAGTCGATTATGATTCAGTGTTTGAAATTCTTAGTAGAGAAGCAAAACATATCTTTGATTCAAATGCAGTTCTATCAGCATACTCAAGTTCAATTTGGGTCAAAATTAGTGATGAACTAAAGGGAAAAATATCTGCTGGGTCACTTTACATAAGCATTTTACAAGATCGCCAGTAAAAATACTTTTATCTATTAAATCGCGATTGTAGTATTTTTCAACGTTTATTATTTCAAAAAGATAACTTTAGAATTTAGATATTACTATTACTTATAATATTATAAACGATCTGTAACTAATTAAAAATAAAAGTATTGTTTGCTTACTAGAATATTAAATACATTTTAAAAATGTTAGGTAAATTTGTTGATATTATATATAAATAATAATAATTTTTAATTAAGTTTGTTTTTTTCCCTTACGAACACTCTCAATTTGCCAAACTACACTACCAACATTTGAATTAAAATATTCTTTAAAATAGTCCCGTACTTGAAATGCTTCGCGAGTGCTATTTCTTCTTAACGAATCTATATTTAATAGAGCTGATTCTGGAAGTTGAAGTGATTCAGTGTCTGGTTCAAACGCATCATCTGCACACAACATGTTATGAAGGCAGCATGATGCGAGTACAACTTTATCTACAAACTCTGGTTGAATTTCTAAGGGTCCTCGAAAACATCTCCAGCGTGCAGCCAGGATCCCAAAAGCATTCTCCACAACACGCCTGGCCCGCGACAATCTGTAGTTAAATATTTTGTTGGGCTCGTTGTCCTCTAAATAACTTCTGCTATATGGACGAAGTAGGTAGGTTTTCAATGGAAACGCTTCGTCGCCAACAATGACATATGGCTGTGGTTGTCCATTTTGTATTATGGGGGCTGGTTCTGGAATATTGAACGTCTTACTCTGTAGTTTTTTTCCAATTATTGAATTAGACAAAATACCGCCATCGCTGTTTCTTCCATACGCTCCCACGTCAATCGCAATGAATTTATAATCAGCATCAACTAAAGCTAGGAGTACAATTGAATGACTGCCTTTATAATTATAGTATGTGGATCCAGCATTGATCGGACACTGAATATTAATGTGCTTGCCGTCAATAGCACCAATGCAGTTCGGAAAATTCCACATTTCTTTATATCTTGAGGCAATAGTTTTCCACATTTCTTCCGTCGGTTGTGGCATTGTAATTGGCCCTAGTCTCTTCCATATTGCTTGACAAACCTCTTGAACGATTTCACGAACAGTGCTAAATCCTAATCTATAACTGATCTACAACTGAAGCCAATGCTTCTAAATGAATTTCCTGTGGCTAGAAATCTGAAAAATATAAAAAATCTATTCACATCCACTTAAAATAAAAATATGTATACGTAAGTTAGGAAACCAACTTCGAAGAAAAATAATAATTTAATATCTCTATGAAATGTCGAATATTTCGTAAAATAAAAATCAGTGTATTTCTTTTAATGTGAATAAATAATAAGCTTAAACAATACGCTGGCCAATGTGAATTTCTAAACTATTAACTAAGTATGTACATTACAATAAATAAACTTTAGAAATAAATATTAAAAAAAAAGGTTCTTCAAAAATAAATACTAAGAGGGAGACATAACATTTGATGTAGTAGTGCAGCTGATTTCAGCGGTGCCCAGTTCATAAAAAAAATCCTCAATTTTTTACAGGAAGTGAAGCCAAACTACGGTGGGATAAATTAAGAAGATGTTTCACTAATGCAAAAAATAGGCGCCGTGAAAATACCAAGAGCGGTATGGCTTCTAAAAAAAAAACTTTTTGGAAAAATGAAAATCAAATGTCGTTTATCATACCATTTCTAGAAAATAGAAAGTGAGTATAAATATATTATATGAGTATAATTTATTTTTATCTATTTATACCTAAATTTTCCCCCAAAAATATGCCACTACCTACATGGCTTTACGGAATAAAAAGTAAGTCTAAAAAATCAATAATTAAAAACACACAATAACGAACCCACAATAATTATAATAATTAGGTACGTATTATAATATACTATATTTATTATATTATTCTGTATCTATTTTTATATTTCAATAAAAATGTTTATTAAAGGACACATGGAAACTTGAACGAGTCTCAAGCGTCTATCGATGTTGTGGCTGATTCAGGTGATTTTTCAGACGAGTTTGTAGAAAATGATACACCAAGTCCATCAGAAAACTGTGGTAATGTGGATGTGGAAGTCATACGAAATTTCCAGGCTATTGATAAATCAACTCTAAACGATGTCGAGTCAATGGAAAACCATGACGTAGCCATAAAACGAACCAAAAAAGAAAAATCTCAACCTATTACTCCAGTTCAACAAATGGTTGACATTTTAAAGGAAAAAACGGCTTTAAAGAAACGCCGATTTGAAGAGAAAAGTGTACGTTCAGACTCAGACTCGTCTAAAACTGACTTTTTAAATACTTTAGACGACACAGATATGTTCTTTTTAAGTATGTCAAAAATGACCAAACAATTGCCAAAAATTGAACAATCACGAATCAAACTTGGATTGAGCAATTCCGTATTATCTGCTGAAATAAGAACTAACGAACAATCATATTTTGGCACACCTGGTTATTCCTGTTACCCACAACAACAATCTATTTCATCGGAATCAAGTACAATACAACCTACTACATCACCCTCTTATTACTCTAGTGGAGAACATTCAACTACTTCAGCACAATATCAAAGGCAATCATTACTCGAAATGGCGTCTCTTCCTCCGCAAGATTACGAGTGAAATATAATAATACATTTTTTAGTAATTCAAAAACAGTATTTTGATTTTTTTTTTGTATCTCAAACAGGTTTAATTAAAAAGGTATTTTTAAATTTTTTTTATATTTTAAAAAATGTTATTTAAAAAAGGTATTTTTATATTTTTTTTATACTTTAAAAAAGGGTTATTTACAAAGGTATTTTTATATTTTTTTTATATTTTAAAAAATGTTATTTACAAAGGTATTTTTATATTTTTTTTATATTTTAAAAAAGGTTTAATTAAAAAATTATTTTGATTTTTAAAAATATCTATATCTATAAGGTATAAGGTATAATTTTTTCCTACATACCTTAAACAAACAGCTAATCTTTCTTCAGTAGTTATGGCTTTTCGAAGTTGAGTGTTTCGTTTGTATATATCACTTTTAATAAGTTCATGTATGTAATCAAATTGTTCTATTGTCATTCTAAAATACATAATATGGAAACGTTTCGAATCGTTTCGTAGCTCTTGAACTAGCCTTCGAAACTCACCCAACTCTTCTCTTTTGGTATTTATATCATGGACCCATGTTCTTGTCGACCTTTTGTTTCTCTCGTCTTCATCGAGGACCACAAAAGCAGCAACAGTTTCCCAATCTGATGAATCTGATGACTCGAACTTTCCATATTTAAAATATAAACTGACAAGTGCTCGTATCAAATATACAGTGCAAACTGTTTAAATATAGGTACCTACTGCGAAATGGTGAAAGACATGACACGAATTTATGACAATAGTGTATTTCTAAACGTGATATCACGGCTGATCACGGTTATGACATGCCAACTTGATTTCACGTGACGTGACAGTAGTGTGTTTCTACCTTAATAGGTACATCCTAGTTACAATCATTCATTATACTGCTGTGACGTATATAAGAAGAAACAATGGCAATTGGGGACTCCACGATGATTTACAGCCGAAGATTCAAAAAATACGTAATAAAGAATCTCTCAAAAATTTAAATACTCACATTTTAATGTATCTAAAAATTTAATTTGAAAAAGTTTAAAAAAACTTTATATAAAAGGATAGTTTTTTTTATGATTATATTTTACAGCTTTGGTATTTTTTTTAATTTTTAATTTTTACAACTGATATTTTTATTTTATTGTCCATTTTGTGCTAGAGCGGTTAGAGTACCTTCCCCACAAATTTATTTTTTAGTTATTGTGTAAGTGATGTATGAAAATCTATGAGTATTTATGTACAAATAATAGAAGAAAATGTATACGTGTGTTTTTGAATAAGTATTTAACCTTAAATACGAATATTTTATGTGTACGTGCACCGTTTGACTATATATATAAGCTATCAATTTCTTTGGAAAAAGATGACAAGACTGTCTTTTTGCAAGAGTAGGTAACGTGAAGTAGATCTATTTGCTGTAGTTTGACGATCATGCATTCATACGTAGACACGCAATACAGGTGAGTAACAATAAATTATTCAATTTAGTTGAATTGAGGCGCATAGAGCTAAAACGGCTTAACCCACAAAATAGGTTTTTTCAGAGACTGGCAATACAAGTTTCTTCTATTTTTCATTTGCATTTTTTTAATCACTGAATTGTCATAAAACATAAATTGAAAGTTATTTTTGAAGAATAAATTTGTGTCTTTTTAACTATATATAAGCCATTTACAAGCTTTAAGTTTTCAAAGTTGTAATGTGGGTTAGGCCACTAGGAATTTTCAAAAATGAGTAACTTACAAAAATGTTTGACGGTTAGTCCACCTCTGTGAAATATAATAATTCCCTTTGACTTACATTTTAATGTATATAACACAGTTATATTAGACAAAGTGTTAATTGTTAAAAATTTACTAAACTTGCATGAGAATTTTAAATGTTTCATGCTGAGAACAAATAAAAAATTACTTTTAAAGAGGATTTTATACCTATAAAAATTATACCAAATAATAACAGCAATTTTTTTAAATGAATACAATTTTTGAAATATTAACAAACCTTGTTTATAATATTAATGAAATAACAGACAAATTATTATAACATTTTGTATCAGAGTATAATAATATAAAAAATAAAATTGATTTCTTTTCTTTGATGATAAAATTCATAACAGTTTTATAATAATATGTACTAAAATCTTAATATTGTATAAAACAAATTAAGACCTAACATAATATTTTAATTTTATAATATTTAGGTAATAATACTACTACAACTTATTTATTAAAATAACAAACTAATTGATACAAAAAAAAAAAAAAAAAACAACAACTTTTTAAATGAATACAATTTTTGAATATACATATTCACAAACCTTGTTCATAACGTTAATGAAATATTAGACATGTTGTATCACAGTATAATAATATAAAATACAATAAAATTCATAACAGTATTATAATAATATTATGTATTAAATCCTTAATATTGTATAAAAAAAAATTAAGACCTAACATAATATTTTAATTTTATAATATTTAGGTAATAATACTACTACAACTTATTTATTAAAATAACAAACTAATTGATACAAAAAAAAAAAAAAACAACAACAACTTTTTAAATGAATACAATTTTTGAATATACATATTCACAAACCTTGTTCATAATGTTAATGAAATATTAGACATGTTGTATCACAGTATAATAATATAAAATACAATAAAATTCATAACAGTATTATAATAATATTATGTATTAAATCCTTAATATTGTATAAAAAAAAATTAAGACCTCACATAATATTATAAATTATAATTTCAAAATATTTAGATAATACTATCAAAACTTGGTTATTAAAATAAAAACAATTTAACAGCTGTATAATAACAAAATAAAAAACTAATTGATACCAAAAAACAAACAACAAACTTTTTAAATGAATATAATTTTTGATATTATATTCACAATATACTGTATAATAATATAATATTGTTTTTATTCATGTTCTTCTTCATTATAATAAGGGTCTGGAAAATTTTCATTGTTCTGTCTGTTAACTTTGAGATTATGATAAAAACTGTGTTTTATTGGAGGTATGAATGGAATTAATTCCAATAAATCTTTTTTTTTTAATTCTGTTATTGTATGTCCATTTGGATATAACAAATCTAATTGTTTAGTGTAGTCTTCAATATTTGAATTTCTTTTTCCAATGTAAACTGAGTTAAAAGGGTATTCTGTATTATTTGAATACTTATAATGGAACATAAATGGCTGTTCTTTTTTATAGTTAAGCCATTGGATTTTCATCCACTGTACCTTATCATTAGTTACATCAATTTTTCTATTAGTTATTTGTTTTTCCAATGACTTTGTTGAGAAAATATCATCTTTGGTCATATTTACAATTTGAAATGGATTGGTTTTTCTAGCAGATGCTATAACAGTTTTCCAATCATCAGGTAAGTGGATGTCTGGATGGAATTTTTTTTGCTTTTCAACTAAGCCAAAATCTTGGTCACAAGGCAAAAATGAGTGACCGCTTACCAAAAACTTGTGATCAATTTCGTTAACAGATAGTGATGTATTAGCTACTATATAGTTACAAATGGTAGCCATTTTTATATTTCTATTCTGACCTCCACATTGGTCAGAATACATAATAAGTTTGGTAGAAGATACATAAGTTTTTACATAGTGTAAAATACATGATCCAATCTCTTGGGGACCTCTCGAAGCAACCGATTCATCCCAAACATACATCATTACCTCATTACTTCCAAGATTATGAACACCTAAACAGTAGGTCCATAATTGGCGTTTATAATAACAAATTCCTGATGATATAACAGGCGTTGGTAATGTTTTCATTAAGTCAAAGGCAATACATGTAACATTGTTATTGTCTTTTGCTTTATTTCCATCAAATGTCATTCCTGCTCTAGCACTATCTGCTTTCCTCTGATGAACTTCTCTCTCATTTTCAATTTCAATTTTTTCTTCATTACTAGTCAAATATTTCAGTCTCATATTAAACATATCACATTTTTTACAACTATCAGATATGGGTGCATGGAAATGTAAGTTGAACTGTTTATTGAAAACTTCTTGGAAAATATAATATGATACTGGATTAGAGATTTTATTTTTATAAAGCTTATACATAACTTTAATATTTAAAGCAGGAGATAAATATTTTCTTTCTAAGTTTTTCATTCTGGAGTAATGAGATTCATAACAAGGAAATGAATTTATAAAATTTTTCACTTCAAGATCTTTCAAGTTTTCAGTTTCATTATATGCAGTGTGCTTACCTCTTTTATCTTGTGGTGGAGATTTAGAAATAGTTTTGGATTTCACAAGCCTTGTAATTCGTCCATCCGATACCAATAACACCTGTTTAAAAAAACTTTTGCACACTCTCTCTTCTTTTCCGTCATTCACAGGTAAATAATATTCCCTTGAAAAATTTCTCCTAGAAGTATCTACATTTTTTGTGTATGTTATTTTTTTATCAACTACTTTAGTTAAGCCAAATAAAAATGCTGTTTGTAAATCGTAACTATCAAGCTGATAGAATTTAGTAAAAATTTCTTTTTGGTTTAATTCTGGGATTAAGTTGTGACATTTTTTAATACATTTACATACTATTGGAACAAATGTCTTACTAGGTATAATCTTTCCTGTTACAGCAGAAGAATAAGATTCACCACGTAGCTTTTTTGTTTTCCTTACATTCTTCTTCCAAAGTTTTTCATTTAATGTTCTCTTTCTTGTAACGGGTGGACAGTCTTGTTCTACATTTCCGTCAACTAATGGTGTTTCATTATCTTGTTCTACATTTCCATCAACTAATGGTATTTCATCGTCTTCTTCAGAAGCACTAACATGTGTTGTATCTGAATTGATTGATGGCACATATTCAGATCCAGAGTCATCATATTCAGAATCTGTTAATAATAAGTCGTTATTAGTGTTTAGAGTACAAAAAAAAAATATTATTTTATTATGCTCAAATGTTTTGTACTTACCATTTTCTAGAACATCGTTAATATAATCATCATCCATTGTTATGAAATATTAATTTAAAAATATGTTGCAGAGTAGTTGAAAATTAAATAAAATTTTACACGAATACGAATCACGAATGAGCTTTGAGTGAATTCAATATTACAATTGAAACAATCGCATTTCAATAATATTACCTATTTTTGATAGCTTTCTTATTATCAATACTTGATTACAACGACAATTTCGAGCTAAATACGACCGTTCATGGATTCCTAGTAATAGTAAAATCACCTATACCGAGGTATTAACACTACCGTGGTTTTATACGTTATACCACATTGCCAAACAAAATTTGAAAGCAAAACTGGCCTAACCCAATCGTTATGGGTTAGGCCATTTTAGCCGGGAAAGTAACATTACAATTGCAATGCCAAAACGACGTTTGTGCTGCCATCTAGCGAATAATTTTTTTTGTGGGATAGGCCCTTGTGGATTTCAAATATTGTATCAATCTGAAACGTTTTATTACATAAAATAGAATTCAATTTTTTGTGGGTTAAGCCGTTTTAGCTCTATGCGCCTCAATTATAATAATAATAATATTTATTTATTTTGCAAATATAGGTACACAATACACAAATAATACAAGCCTGATAAGCACCATGCAACACTCCCTATAAGCATAGCTTGAATTGGGTGAGTAGAGTTTAGTTTAAAATTTAATTTTACATGTTATTAAGTTATAGAAAGATAAAAAGAATATAACATTAGTAATAAATTTACAAAATAAGGAATAATAATTTGAACAAAAATAAATATTTGTTTAAATATTACCAAAGTCTAAAGTATACAAAAAAAATTTAAATTCCTTAACATTATTAAAGTTAAATAAATTGATATTTAATTTTTTACACAAATTTTGTCCTACCATTAGCGTATCTTGCGAACCAAAAGTTGTATTACTACTTGAAACAATATTTACGTTGTTTTTATATCTAGTACTATAATTATAATTGACTTTGGTCAATAAATACCTATGTTTATATACTAGCAATAATACATTAGTAAAAAATATTTTATCAAAGTATTGTACATCCAATTCATTAAAAACAAGCTTAGTACTAAATTTTGGGATTTTGGTTTGCTCAATAAAAGTTTAATAATACTATTGATTGTAACTTAAGTTTTTAAGGTGTGTAATATAAGCTGTATCTCCTTTGGTCAGTTTGAATTTAAATAATTATTATACTAGTATTTAGTATTATTCTTATTAACTGTATTTTTCATAAAATTGAAAATTACTCGTAGTAACATAAAAAAAATGTTCAATAGAAAATTAACAAGGGGGGCGTGCCCCTGTGCCCCTCCCCTGAATCCGCCACTGTTTAAGACTGAAAATGCAAAGCGAAACTAACACTAAGAAATAAAAATATAGGATCCAGATAATACAAATACATATTAGGTTAGGTATAATATATTTTGTAACGTATGTCATCATTAATTAATTGTACATATTATTGTAAATAGGAATTTATACTACTTATTCTTATTTATAATATGTAATTTATTAAATACCAAGTTCAAAATAATTACATTTTAATGTATGGCATTCAATAAAATATACATGTATAATGAATTCAAATTTCGGGGGTGGACTTGCAAATTCTTGCTAATTGTAACGAGTGTTTTGACACCAGTTTTGAAAGTTTCTGACAACAAGTCAGGGCTGGGGTTGAAAACTATGAAAAATCGTAGGGGTTGGAATTTTGACTTCCAAATTTTGGGAGTGGACTTGCAAATTCTTGCTCATTACTTGCAAAATAATGGCACTGTGCAAAACTTTTTTTGAAAAAGTGTAAGGGCTAACTTCACATCGGTCTCTGGCAAGCTAATTTAATGGACATGCAATCTCATTCTAGACAAAATTATGGATTTAAGTATATTTTAGTTGTTATAGATACATATAGTAAGTACTTATGGCTTGAAGCGTTGAAAAATAAAACATCGAAAGAATGTACAAAAGGTATGTTTAATATATTGAAAAAAGCTCATCCGAAATTATTACAGACAGATAATGGTACAACATTTTACAATGCTCAATTTCAAGATTTAATTAAAAAATATAAAATTAAACATTACAGTTCATACAGTGTTATTAAATGCTCAATCGCGGAACGCGTGATTCAAAGTCTTAAAAATAATATATATAGACATTTTACTGCTACTGGTATATGGAATTGGTATAATAAACTATCAAAAATTACACAAAATTATAATAATACAAAACATAGAACAATCAAATGTACACCGAATGAAGCTCGAATGGATACAAACAATATTAAATTTAATAGACAAATAAATGATACATTATATAACCCAAAATTTAAAGTTAATGAAAAAGTAAGAATATCTAAGTATAAACATATATTTAGTAAAGGATATACACCAAATTGGACAACTGAAATATTTAAAGTTTCAAAAATTCTACAGACGAATCCAGTAACTTATGAGCTAAAAGATGGATAAGGCAATATAATTTTAGGTAGATTTTATGAACAGGAAATTAAATTAACTGATTTTCCAGACACATTTCTCGTTGATCGTATTATAAAAAAAGTTGGGAATAAAATTTTTGTTAAATGGTTAGGTTTTGATTCATGTCAAAATTCATGGATAACATCATCAGATATATTAAAATAAAAATGTAGTATGTATAATATGTATAATATGTATTACTTTTTAAAATAAAAAAAATATTTAATATATAAATAATATCTTTTTATTTTAGTAAACATTTTCCCGGGGTCGTCACTCACACCGCAAGCGGAAAAGTTGTGGATGAACGTTTTTATATTCCCCTGTAACTAATTAAAACTTGGATAGAAAGACCCCACAAAACTGATTGCTCAAGGGCAAAAGTTGTGGATAAACGATTTTAAATCTCCCTGTAACTGAAAAAAACTTGGATAGAAACTACATATACTACCTACTTATGAAAATATGTTTTTATTGAGTATGTTTTTGATACTAAAAATTCTGTAATGAAAAACTGAAAATACTAGAAACGTTTTTTAACGATTGGCCTGGAGGTGGGAAAAAATTGGCCTCTTTAATTGTCTGCACACCTTAAAAAAAAACTGAAATGGCGCCCCTGTAGGCACATTATAATTTATTTTTGTAATCCCATTTGTAATTTGTTTTAATGTGTTATATTAATTTCTATTTTCTTATAATATTACGTTTTGTAAAATGAAACCATATCAATTAAGATGCTAAATGAATTATTATTGTTTCTGTTTTAAATGCCCTAAATTGATGTTCCATGTATTTTCCAAAACACTTTGTGGTTATTGATATTAGGGTAAATTTAACTATAATCATCAATTTAATTATTAAAGCGAGTTAAAGGTATTTTGAATTTTCACATTTTTGTATCGTATCAACTTAACTAGGTACCTAGCACTATAATTAAAATATTGAAAAAAGCAACGAGATACTAGGTAAAAATACTTGAATATTAAAAAAAAATACTAAAATATCATATCGCACTAGTATAAAATAATAATAAGTATAATATATTTAATAGTTAATAATACATATTCCATCATTAAATACTTATATCAAATAAATGTATTGTAAATACGGAATGCGTATTTATCATCGGAATGCGGAATATCAGTATTTCATAATTAACTTTGATTTTATGTACCTACGTACTTACAGTTTATTCCAATTTATTATTGTGCAGTAATCCTTAATAGATTATGAAACCTTACCTATAAGCTCTTAATAGATATGTAGGTGGAAATTTCATTTCAGATATTAAGAAAAAAAAATACAACTGAGAAACTCACAATATAAAAAGTCATTACTTATAGGAATTTTACTAAAATTAAAAACCGAAATCTAACACATACACGGGTTTCTATACCAATACGTTTAAAATTTGCAACTAAAGAATAAAAAGTTCCTAAATCCTTATGAAAGCTAGAACCTACGAAACATAGATAAAATAAACGACCGCGATAAGGCGATAAACCAACAGTTTACCTTTGTGATCGTGACTAATGACTTATGAGCTTAGACAAAATAACAGTTTGTCAGAGAAAAACCTGAAATTGTATGGTCTAAACTCTAATGTATGTGTGATTTTTACAGTCCAGATTTCTACGGTCCAGATTTTAAAGTCCAGATTTTAACATTCCAGGTTTTTACGCGCTCCCGTTGGATTGAAGTGTGGTGTTGACGTACCAATCGGATTGAAGTAATCCGGACCGTCATTTACGTCAAATGGTGGTGGACTTGCGGGTGATTGTGGTAGTCGACGCTTCACTCGACGTGCTCACCAAACTGATCAATTTGTTTTAAAATTAATGGGACTGTAAATACATCTTTTCGTACGATGGCTTCAAAAATAGCTTATTCTAAACGTTACAGTTGAAGAAGATCTGTACGATTTAGAAGAACTCCTTCTACATTTTTCGATTCGATCACAAATACATTTTCGCCACCATACACCATACTAGATAGTTCAAATATATCGGTTTCGATAAATGTAACTCGCTTGTACCTTTGTGGTTGGTCCAATATGAACGAAAGGATATGACCCATAAAATTCAATATTTGCTTTAACAAGTCCGGTGTAATTCGAAGATAACGCAACGCCGTTATTAAAAGCAAAACGACTTTGAAATTATATGCCGGGTCAATACCAATTTGAATAAACTTGCTACTCACAAAGTCCAGCGTGAAATATTGGTTGCTTCAAGAAGTTCGGCTGGTGGTGTTGGTGGTACATAGTTGAAGGTCTTCTTGTATAAAGCTAAGTTATCAGCGATTGAACCAGCCATGTTAAATACGCACTTGTTATAAAATATAACTGACAATTTATAAAATAACGTTAAAAATGTAAAAAGAACGAGAAAAAACACCAGGTACGGCAACGAGTGAAGTATCGTATAAGGCAGGACGTAGACTGAATTCTCGACGGCTCATGCGAAGCCTTTATACATGGCCAGGCGGGATAGATTTGTTGTGCGCATGCGTTAATAAAATACACCGGCGTATAGGGGTAGATTTATTGTGCGTATTCGTTAATAAAATACACCGGTTACGTAGTGGGAAGGTGAAACGACGAGTGCATGTGCGGGCGTAAATACAATTTTGTTTTTATGTATAATTTTTCAAAGTACAAGTAGATTTGTTGTGCGCATGTGTTAATAAAATAAGCCGGCTACGAAGATGGTGGGTTATCCGACGAGTGCATGCGCGTGCGTAAATAAAATTACGAGATTTGTGTTAACTGGGGTAAGATATCGTCATAAGTGTATGTGGTATGGCAGCTCAGTGGTAAAGCAATCATCTGGATAGCGATAGACTCGGGTTCGACCCCCGGTCCAGCGAATTGATTTTTGTCGTTTTTTTTCAAAGGTAAAAACATAAGTCACGCACGTACGCGAAGTGCGGCAGCGGTCCATGTTGGCAGGGAAAAGGGTGGTGGGGAAAATACATGTCGCACACGTGAGCGAGGTGCCGCCGGTGGTCAGCAGGATCAGTCAGAAGGGTCAGTGGTCAGGAGGGTCAGGAGGGTCAGCGGTCTGAACTCTCTTTTTTATCCTACTGACCGAGAGTACCTATAGTAATATTATATTGTGTATGACAGGTGATTTTAACGATTTTTGCAAATTTTTGTCATTTTTACGTATTTTGTCAAAATTTCAACTTTAAATGCTTAGAAAAATAATTGTCACAACGGATTTTTAATATTTTTCATCTACCTTTAAAACAATATATAAGGAGCCTTCTATTAAATTTTCAAGAATTTTTACCCAATAAATAACATTTTATTGATATTTATAGAAAAAAAAACTAAAACAATTGGAAACTGAAAATGTCCGTAAACAGCTCGAAATAAGTCAAAATATTTAGAAAACGGTATACTGTGTAGGAACCGCTTATTTAAACATTCAGTCAACATTTCATGTAAGTATCTACCGTAATTTCTTTTAGAGTTAAACCAAAAAACAAAATCAATGTTGCGTAAAAATTCCCGTTTTTTCCTTAATTTTCCATTTATTTTTCACGGTACTTTTGAAAACTACTGGAAAATGTTTATTTTTACACCCCAAAGTACCAACTAGATTCACTTTAATTTTAGAAAAGGTACTATTGAAGAAAATCTATGAACTTTTACAGACACAAAAAAAAAAAACAACACAATATCATTGTAAAACAAATATTAAGAGGCCGTCACAGTAGAAAAAAATCGATCGTAAAACATAGTTTTGTACTTTCAATAGTTCTCAGGCCTCGATAATCGTAGAAACATAGTTTTGGTATCAAAATAATCACGAGAAGTTGTACTAAATATTCTATTAACAGAATTTAAAAATATTTTTTGTAACCAATTTTATTTATTTTTGAAATTTGAACTATATTTTCATTTTTTTAAAAAAATATATAAAATCGGCAAAATTAGATATCGAAAATTTGTTTCAAGAATATTTATGACAACTTCTCGTGATTATTTTGATACCAAAACCATGTTTCTACGATCAACGAGACCAGAGAACTATTGGAAGTACAAAACCATGTTTTTGGAAAAAAAAAATACTATAATAGCGGCAGCGTTCTGAAAATAGTACTTCTACCACCACCCCGTGTGCATATGTAGCGGTAGCCGTACTGCACCTTAGGTCAAAACTGGTTGTCTACGCAGGGACGCAGTCTAAGGGTTATAAATAGCCAAATACGTCGATACGAAAATAATAATTCTGTCAATGAATAATATTATTTTATTTTTCGATGTTATAATTCGTATTCTTATTACTAGCGTAGTTTACGCAAAATGGAACTACACAATATTATATCATAAAATTGTCACAAATCTAGGTGATGTGTGATAGCCGTGGGGTGGCACGTCGTTGTCGATTTGCAAGTGTATACTGGCTCCGTTCGTTGATGGTCTGCAGTCGAATGATGCTTGCGAATTGGAACGGTGTATCGTTGTCGAGTGTTGGTCTGTGTTGTGGTCTTACTCTGGTTAGCAGGTACTTGTTGACGGTTTGAAGGTATTGAATGGACTGACTAGATTGCTTGGCTTTGCTTTGAGTGGCTGCCCTAGGGCATATTTACTGTGCCAGGCGTTTAGCCTATACCAGTGGGTTGAATTTTTATTTGTGAGTGATGTATGAATATTAATTAGTGGTTGCCCATTTTAACGGACGATTTTTTGGGGTTTTACGACGTGTTTCACCAGGTTTGTGACCGAGGTTTCTTAAATGTGGGTACTTAGAGTATGAGTTCTTGTGAAAAATCGCAGAAGCCTGACTGGTAATGGTTTCTCTAATGGTTTTTAATCCTGCGGAGCCGCGTAGAATATCATTCCTGACAAACGTGGGGTTGCCCGTGATGGTGCGGAGGCCAATTGTTTGTACATCCTCAATTCTTTTCCATTGATGTGTCGAAACAAGGGGAGCCCAAGCTGCGTATGTTAGAATAGTGATGACATACATTTTAAGAATTAGGATTTTAGTTTTTAAGGGTATTGGGCTTTTCTTATTGATTAGGGGGTATAATATGCTCCTGACAATGGTGGCTCTTTTTATGATATTGTTTATGAGCTGTGTTACACCAATGCGTCTGTTAAGTGTTACACCGAGGTATTTCACATTATCAGACCATTTTATTGGGTGATCGTTGATTTTAATTGGAGGAATATTTTTGGTGTTTTTGTTTCCGAAGAGGAGTGCGACGGTTTTTTGTTCATTTATCTTTAGGCGCCATCGTTTGAACCATTCTGCGGCCAGATCTACTTGTTTTTGCAGTATGAATGCTGCCCATCTGGCGTTATGGTTTTGGGCGGAAAACATTGTGTCATCAGCAAATAACGCTAGGTTTGCCTTTGGAATTAATGGTATATCATTTGTATATATTAGGAATAGGGTGGGTGAAAGACATGAGCCTTGGGGTACTCCAGAGAGGATTGGGTGGCGTGTAGATGTTTGGTCTTCTTGTTTGACTGCAAATGTTCGGTTTTCAAGGAATGAGAGTATGATTTTGATTAAAGCAGGGTGGATATGCATTTTGTTCATTTTAAAGAGGAGGCTATCATTCCAAACTTTATCAAAAGCTTTTTCCACGTCAATAAAAATTGAGGCTGTATTGATTTTAGAGTTCTAATTGACAGTTAAATCATCTATCAGATTGGTCAATTGTTGAACCGTCGAGTGACCTGGACGAAATGCAAACTGTTCTTTCCTAGTTGTTTTAGAAGTGGTTTTTTGGATGTTTTCAAGGATTACCCTTTCGTAGACTTTCTAAATGGAGGACAGCAAGGCAATAGGACGGTAGTTTTCAGGAAGATAGTGGTATTTACCCGGTTTGTGGATCGAGATTATTACTGCTTTTTTCCATGTGGAAGGGAAATAATTGAGTCTTAAACATCCATTTAAGATGTTTGTAAGGGTCAATAGTTTATTCTAAGGGAGGAGCTTTAGAGCTGTATTAGTTATGAGATCTTCACTGGGAGCTTTCCTTTTAGGCAAGTGTTTGATGATTAGTTGAACTGAACCGGGTGTTGTGTAGAGGTCGGAAGAAGCGATAGGTGAAGTACGGATGTTGTGAGCCATTTCTTCTACTTCTAAGATGTTTGGTCCGGGGTTTGGCTTAAATTTGTTTTTCTAGGGATTCCGCTATGAGTTCAGCTTTAGCTTTTGCGTCGTAAATTAGACCGTTTGGGCCTCGGAGAGGATGAATCACTGGTTTTTCGTTAAGTAAGCTTTTTTTTATTTTGAATAGTGATCCGTCACTAGTGTCAAGGGAGGTAAGAAACCTGTCCCACTCATCTTGTTTATAAGTTTTTAAAATAGATCTGATAAATTTCGTTTTGGCGTTCAGCCTGGATTTGACCGCTGGATCTCTGTTTCGTTGCCATTCCCGACGTAGCCTGTTCTTGACCTTTATTTCATTAAGTATTTTAGATGGGAGGGTGTCCCTTTTCCGTCCTGTTATAGATATGTGCATTCTTCGACTGTCGATTTTATGGTTTTTGTGAAAGCTGATATAGCATGATCTATATCCTGGATGGAGGCAGTGCATGGGTGAGTGTTTGTAGTATCATTGGAGAGTAAGGTAGATAATTTTTTCCAGTTTACTTGTTTACCTTGTGTAGGTGGTGAAGATGTTATGGGGAGCTGGAAAACTCTAGAAGGATTGGGTTGTGGTCTGAAGACAGTTGATTTAAATTAGTTTGACGAGTAAGCAACGGTGTTCTGATTAAAGCTATGTCTAAGATGTCCGGACGGTGACCGATGTATGTTGGAAAATGAGTTGGAGTGCTAGGTGCCACTATGACGTAGTCGTTTTGAGAAAGATGGTTGAAGAGGATTCGACCAGAAGGATTAGATACGCGGCTGTGCCACATAGTGTGTTTGGAGTTGAAGTCTCCAGCAGCGATGAACCATTCTGCGTTGTTGGTTATAGTATCTAGGTCAGAGGGTTCAAGGGGGACCTGTGGTGGTTTGTATATTGAGCTTATGGTTATTTCGGCGTTGGCTATTTTAATTTTAATAGATGTTGAATGGAGTTTGGTTTGAAGAGATATTTTGGTATGAACTATTCTCCGGTGAACTAATACAGCCGTTCCTCCGTGAGCGGGAGATCCTCGTATCGGAGGCAGGTCTGTTCTGTAAGTGAAGTAGTTTGGGATTTTTAGCTTCGCCGAAGGTTTGATTCGAGTTTCACTTAGGAGAATAATGTCAATTTTTAATGTGGATGCAAGAGCATGAAGTTCGTTTAGTCGTTTTCTGATTCCGTTTGAGTTCCAATGAATAATTTTTAGGTTATTCATTGTTATTGGTTAAGAGAGATATAAAGGATTTTATTGTTAAGGAGAAAACTGCCTTGGGGTCTTCCGCCGAAGAGATAGCCGTGAGAAGCTCTGACAGAAGGGTTACGACTTTTTCGTTGTTAATAGTATGTTTGTTCTTGGTGGCACTTGCGTAGTCAAGATGATTAGGACCCGGTTTGGGTAAGGAGATCGAAATATCTGTTGTAGTCGTATGAGTTGCGGAGAATTGATCTTTCGGAAGTTTCTTGGGAGTGGTTTGCTTGGCAGTTTGGATGTTTACGATTTTTTTGTATGCAGGACATCCACGGAAGTTTGCAGTATGTGGACCATCACAGTTACTGCAAGTCGGTGTTTGGTCAAGAGTCTTGTTGCATGCGTTTGTCAAGTGAGAGCTGGCACATTTAACGCAACGTGGTGCGTTGCCGCAGTTTTGGAAGCCATGGCCGAATTTTTGGCAAGTATGGCATTGAGAGGGTCCAGTTTTTTTGTAAGCTTCGACGCTGATTTTGAGATAGAATAATTCAGATAATTCGAAGATTTATTTGGCTTGCGGGCCGGAAAGGATGACCAGACATAAGGGCATAGGTTTGTGACTAGGTTTTTGACTAGATTGTCGAAAGTGTCCGGTATTTATACCCTTTTCGACAATCTAGTCCGTCGTTGATTGGTCCGCGTAATACGTGTAGACGAATGAAAATCATACCGTTGAACGGACATTCCTATTTATCATGTGTGGTTTTTACTCGTCATACCGCATCTTTTTGCCAATCGTATTACTTGGTGGTCTTGAAAAAGACCTTTTTCTATATAACGGTTGATTGTGGTCACTCAGCTTGATGCGTAAAATGCGGTGACGGCCACGCATCCAGTTCATGTACCAAACCACCTGACGTGTCGCCCAAATGCTGCAACTGTGGGGAAAACCATACTGCAAACTATCGAGGATGCTCCTTCTACACAAACCTTACGAAACAAAAAGAACCCCAAAACAGAAACCCACCAAGTAACTCCAATCATCCTACAATCATTGAATCTCCGCCTGTACAAAATCCAATCATCTTACCAAGCAACCCATCACCTCAAATTCACTCCAAAAAATCATTTGCTGAAGTTACCTGTGCTCAAAAACTACCTTTGTCTGAGCCCTCAATCACTGTCTCCAAAGTACTACAAATAATACACAGACTTCTAACATCCGCACAGAAATGTAAGGATCTCACGATCAAGGATTCTATCATTAACACAATCATGTCAATCATCTCAGAAATACCGACCCAAAATGAATAACTTAAATATTCTTTTTTGGAACTGCAATGGTATAAAACATAAAATCAATGAACTACAAGTATTCGCACGACTAAACAACATCCACATCATCCTCTTACAAGAAACTAGATTAAATCCATCAACCATTCTCAAAATACCAAATTACTTCACCTACAGACAAGATCGCCCACTCAGACCCAGATCTCCACCAGCTGGTGGCACTGCCATACTTATACGTAAGAACATAGTACATAACCATGAAGTCTTGAATACTACTCTTGACTCAACCACAGTTACGATCAAGCTCGGTAGTGAACAAATTTGTATCACATCTATGTACAAAAGCCCAAATACTCCCTTACAAACAAATGATCTGGACATCATAACCAACCACGGAGGCCTCTTTTTAGCGGCAGGAGACTTAAATGCAAAAAAACCAGTCCTGGAACTGCCGCACCACAAACCAGGCAGGCAAAACTCTTCTACAGCACATGGAATCGTACAACACCTACTCAATCTGCGCACCAGACTCTCCAACACATCACTCTTACAATCCAAAACACAGGCCCGAAATACTGGACATCGCACTTGCAACCCTTCCCTATAGCGAACTCACCCTAACCAACCATAACGAGCTAACCTCTGACCACAATCCGATTGTAATGACCATAAGCGACACTCCCATAACAATCAACCCTCCAGCAGCCAAGAAGAGGATAAACTGGCAAAAATTCAAACAAGTACTACTGCGTAATTATCCTAAAAAGATAATCAACTTGAAAAATCCTCCAGAAATTGATAACGAGGTCCTACTCATTACCTCATCAATCCAATCAGCAATAACGGAATGTTCTTATACTGCAAACCAAACCCAAGTCTCTGAGCTCTTCCCACCCAGGATTTTACAAGAGATCACCATCAAACGGAACCTTAGGAAAGACTGGCAACGTACAAGAGACCCAGCAGTCAAGACTATGCTAAATTCTCAAATATCGTGCGTCAGAAACCTCCTGAAGGAACACCGCCAATCAACATGGGACAAATTCTCAAGCACACTCTACTTCCAAGACCGTTCCCTTTATAAATTAAATCGTCGTCTACTCCACAAAAAACCAGCAATTGCTGCATTTAAATCTATCTCTGGTCAAAAATTCTATGATACCAAATCCAAACTAGAACTATTCGCCGACACAATGAAAGAGCAGTTCACTCTCAACCAGGGGACCGACCTCCCAGAAGTTACATACGCAATTGAAGAGCTCAATAGAAATACAACCAAATCAACTCTATTCTCTTCCCCCAAGGAAAAATGGGAAATAATAAAAAATTTACCACCCGGCAAAGCTCCAGGCTACGACAACATACCAAATACTGCACTCAAACACCTCCCAGCCTCTGCTGTTGTTAGTTTAAATAATATTTTCACCGCTTGCCTCAGGCATTCTCATTTTCCTAAACCATGGAAAACTGCTTCAATAGTTATGATCCCCAAACCCTACAAAGATCACAGTTTAGCAAATAACTATAGGCCAATATCATTACTTACTACAATGTCCAAAGTATTCGAGAAGGTGCTTCAAAATCTCCTCACGAAACACATCAAGCCGAGAGCTGAACAACATGCGTTCAGACATGGTCATTCGACGACAACCCAACTTTCTAAACTCATAGACGATCTGGTAATCAATACTAACAACAACAGACACACCGCAGCCATATTCCTAGACATGGAAAAAGCTTTTGACAAAGTTTGGCACGATGGACTAATCCACAAACTTCACACAATGTCTACGTCCCCACACCTCTAGTAAAAATCATACAATCCTTCTTGTCAGACCGAACCTTCAGAATCAAGATCTCTGACCATACATCTACAGAAAGAACGATAGAAGCAGGTGTCCCTCAAGGCTCGTGTCTCTCCCCCCTTCTATACAGCCATTATATAAACGATCTCCCAACCACTCCATATGTGTCCACGTCCCTATTCGCTGACGACACGATGTTTTATTCCAACAAAACTTCTAAGAATATAGCAATAATCCGTTTACAGAGACAAGTAACAACAACAACTGACTGGATTTTAAAATGGCGTCTTAAACTTAACACCCAGAAAACAGTTTCAGTACTCTTCGGGAGTAGCCGAAATGCGCCCAAACGCCAAATCAAAATTCAAGATACCCCAATTACTTGGAAAAACCGCGCTACTTACCTCGGTGTCGTCCTCGACAAACCACTTCGGCTTCACCAACACGTGAAATCTTGCGTTCACAGGGCCAAACAAACCAGAGCTGCACTATACCCAATTTTAAATAGTAAATCCCGAATACCAATGTCAACCCGTCTCACCATATACAGGATATACATAAGGCCAATTCTTCTATACGTTGCTACAGCATGGGGCCCACTAATAAGCGAGTCAAATTGGAGGAATATCGAGGCTGTCCAAAACGTGGCTATTCGAACAATCACTAGTGCCCACTTCCTCACCAGGAACAATAAAATTCTCCACCCGCCCATCAGTTCCATCCGCAGTGAAGTAGAGAGAGCTACAAAAATATTCCTGCATCGAAACTCTCAATCGTCATTCTCTCACATAAGGGAGCTAGGTACATTACCCGCCCCTCAAATAATTTCACGCCGTCCTCGACCTCTAACATTTACACAATAAGACATGAACCTCAGTCATTAGTAAAAGGCAAACTGCCTGAGACTAAATAAAACAGCTTCGGCTTTCATTCAAAGCAAAGCAAAGAAACGGTTGTTTGTTCCGTAACAATATAGTGATTTGTTGTTCAGAACATATATTGTCGTAGCTAGTTGCAGTGGTTTCAATAACTTGACAAGAACTTCACATCTATTCCAATCTTCTAATATTTCCAATTTTTCGCAATTTTTGTATTAAAATATTCTCTATCTCAGTGGTTCCCAACCGGGGGGGAATTCCCCTAGGGGGGAATTTCTGTACTGTTTGGGGGGGAATTTGATTAAAAATCTTTAACGGAATTTTGGCCATTAATGATCAACTCTTATCCAAAAGTGACAGAAAAAGCTTTCCGTGCATTAATCCCATTTGTATCTACGTATCTTTGTGAATCTGGGTTTTCCACACTTTTGCAAATAAAAAACAAACAAAGAAATCGATTGGATGTGGAAAATGATATGCGTTGCGCGTTGTCAAAAATATCTCCAAGGATTATGGACTTGGTGAGGAAAAAACAATCCCAAATTTCTCATTAAATTTTTTCTAGCTTTCTCCAAAATTGTATTCAAAAATATAAAAATAAAGACATAAAGACATATTATTATTAAGACATTAAGATTAAGTTGATTTATATTTTATTTTTAGAATTATAAAAAAATATATGTCATTAGTTAATAAAAAATAATTATTTCGTATCATTAAAACAAAAAAAGGTCTTTTTAATTCTAATTTAAGGGGGGCATAGAATAAAAAAGGTTGGGAACCACTGCTCTATCTGATATAACTGCTACAACAGCTGTACGCAGTATAAGCAAACGGTCTAACATTGCTAGGGATGAATTCCATCTAGTGGGACAACTTTGCAATAGAGTTAACTGTTGTTTACCTGTTTGTTGTAGATACAATTGTAGTGCTTTGGATCGCTTTGTTGATTGTCTAAAAGAAGCTACAATTAATGAAGATGTTTTTAACAAACGACTACAAACGTTTTCATCGAGACCTTTCTTGATAGCTAACTGAATTGTATGTGTATCGCATCTACTCGAATACAAATTGAATTGATCTTCTAAATTTTTGACTGCGTTTGTACTGTTTGATGCGTTGTCATGGGTTATACCAGTCACTTTGTTAGTTAAGATCCATTTTTCTAAAATGTCTATAATTTCATCTTTTAGGTGGTCAGCTGTGTGGGATTCTGTCATTTCTTCAATGGATAATGTTACATTGCACAATGTCCAATTTTTATCAAAATAGTGACCAGTATATGTAATATAAGAATCTATAGCTAGTGAACTCCATCCATCGGTAGTTAGAGCGATACCATTAATACTTTCTAGCTCGTTTTTTGTATCATTTACTTTATTTTCGTACAATTGTTCTATGCGAGTACTTATTGTTTTTCGACATGGTATTTGATAATTCGGCTCAATTAAATTCATGAGATTTTTAAATTCATTATTCTCAACAAAAGAAAAAGGCAACAAGTTACTGGTAATAATTTCACAAATGCTTTGTGTTATCATTTCTTTGCGTTCACGGTTTAATGGTTTATCTTTTGTTGTTTTTTTTATGTACCTATGCTCGTTTTAAACGTTTTTGAGGTAGAATAGTTTGTGATGACTCAATGGACGTTGAGGCTATATTATTATGTTCAGTATATGTTGATGATGAGGATGTTTGATCACCTTGATCATTTGATGTCGAGGCTGTAGCTATCTGTTCACTATCGCTTTGTTCGGCATCGTCGTGATTATCATACACCCTATGAAGTATAAATCAAATTAGTAAATTCATAATTTCAAATGAGTAACACTTGAACTTGAAAAGTATTGGAAACATAGGAATAAGTAGTTTAGGACGTTTAGGTAAGGGTCTAGGTTTGAATTTCAATATCAAAAGTTGTAAACAATATTTTTTGCATTTTTTCAATGCAAATTTGATAATTATTAAATACTAAAATAACAATCTATTAACATCGTTTATAGAACATTTATAGAACGTCAATCTCGTGGCCAACCGACATTTTAACATTTTTAAAATGAAAAAAAAGACAGTAAGTCGCTCTCGTTGCGGAGTAGGGGGTCGAATGTATCTCATCTTTGCTACGTAAAGTGAGGTGGGTTTATTAAATCATAAAGCAATGATAATTTATTTATTCAATAAAACAATTATGAGCAGAGCATCAGTAGAATATTGAAATTATAAGCAATTATAAAAGTTTAAAAAGTTAGTAGTAAAAGTTAAAAAAAAAAACGGGAAAAAAAGAAAAAAGTGTGCAAAAAATTGGTTATCGTCTGATGGTATCGAGCCAGGAATCCATGTTTCTTACGAGGTATGGGTATCCCATTCCACTCAGCCACCACACTCATACACCTTTTAAATACGTTTTAATACGGTTTTTATACGTTTTGTACAGCAATTGTAAAATAATAATATTTTTTTAATGAATTTATATTCATGTATTTTTAATATTCTATAATACATTAAAAATATTTGTATGTTTTCAATTATTTTAATTTATAAAATTATCACTTTTATTCTAAGTCATGAAAAATGGTCTAATTTTAAATTAATTAAAATTGAACTTAAGTTACCTTTTTCTGGTTGATTGTAGAGTATGTTTTTCTTTTTTGTGCCATACGTTGTAATGAGTCCACAATGGTGAAGTTGATCCATTGTTCATCAATTCAATATCACAAATTAAACACTTAGCTGAATTATTATTCTCTGTACGTTTAAAAAACTGCCAAACTTTGCTTGGTGCCATGATTTAAAATGAAGTGCTTAATCACATCTTGTATACAGTATACAATTTATTATTACAAAATAATTGTCGGGTTTTCATGTTGTATGTTATCGCAAAAGTCAAAGTGGAAGTCTACAATCTTAATTTACTACCAAGTGGATTTTCCTTTTAACCGATAGGCGATAATAGATAGATACTTATTTTACTTATAGTTGAATATACATTTAATATTTTCAATATAAAATTATAAACCAACTGTACATATCAGATATTTTATTTTCATTTTTTTATTTTCTATAATACAACAGTTGAACCAAATTTACAAATGTATAGTGTATACTAGCTAGTGAATATTTACTATTTAGTATTATTCATTTCAGTTGTACTTATCCTACAGAATAATTCAAGCTAGGGCTGTATCATATAAAGACATTTTTTATTTTTTAATAACTAAAACTTAATACTGTTCACAAAGTGAAGTGCAAAAATATGTATCTGTTTTACAATTTTAAAGTTCAAATAATTTTAGATTCTGAGTGGAACGATGAATGTTTTTTATTTAAAATAGAAAATGTTCGTTTTTTTATATTAGAATTTATAACGAACAATTTTTATTTTCTGCTTTAGAATACAGAAATCCACAATGTGAAACCCAAATATTCGGATTTTCAAATCTGAAAATTCGAAATTTGGATTTGAAAATCCAAACTAAGGTTTTTACAACTTAAAATCCAAAATCCGAAATCAGGATTTTTCGGATTTTCGGAGAATCCGGATTTATTTCACACCACTAATAAGTATTGAAGATAGGGGTGGGGGTGGGGGTGAGACCTGACATGTATTGAATAGGTATGAATAGGAGGGGGAGGGTTAAGTACTGGTCAGGTAAGACAAAGGTAGGATAGGAGGGGTGCGATCGCATAGAACTATAGGCTAAACGGAGTAGTCTGGATTCGTGAGATTTTCATACTTCTGATGTATGCTTAGAAATATGGTATAATGGTATAATAGATTTAAGTATAATTTTAAAGGTGAGGGTAATAGAGGTGTATTAGCATTTTATTTATTATAATTGATTGATATAATATTATTTATTATTTATGTAACTATCAATGTATGTATGCTTGGAGGTATGGCACCTATACTAGAATATTCGATTTATTATTTAAGTATAATTTTCAACGTGTAGGTGATGGAGGTATATTATATGACTACTATATTTTTAGTGATATACATTGATGTGAGGGTATGGTGTGGTATGTACTAGGTATTGATGGTAGGTAGGGGAATGGTGTGACACTCATTAGGTATTGATTGATGTGGAATGGTATGGTATGGTATGATGTATATGGTTGTGTACGTACTTGATAGCAGGTGTGTGGATAGGTTAGGATGATTAGGGGGACTAGACATCATAGTAGGCGTGTGACGAGGTTAATATATAATATATAGGGCTAGGAAAATGAAGCACTAAAAACCTACAATAAAGGAATTAAAAAATTGCCAATAATGCTACAAAAAAAAGCATTTAACCAGGAAAATGCAACTAAAAAAAGACTTAAACATTTTTAAGTTTAGCTGAAAAATATTTTTAACAACTAAGTACAATTTATAAATATTGAAAAAAAAAAAATTAAAAACTGTTTTATTATATTTTAGGTACCTGTTTATTATATAAATATTAAAAAAGACTATAAGATATTTTAAATTTCTTTGATATTTTGTAATATTTTGAAAACAATTTTTCCGATAAGGCGATAATATTTCACTACGAATTCACAAAATACATATAATTATACAATTAAAATAAATGAAAAAATAATAATTTAGATAAATATGTACGTAAATGTTAAAAAATATGCTTATAATTAACAAAAACCAATTAAAAAGCTAATAAACTGACAAAAAAGTACCAATAAAGCATTTATTTACAAATATCACAAGAAAAAGCAAAAAAAAAGCAAAAACAAAATTGCATATTTGAACTCTGTGATGAATGAATCGAATTTTGTTTTTGATTAACTATGTCCTGGAGTACTATGAAAGAAAATGCAAATGCTACAAAATCCTAGCCCTAATAATATATATATATACTAGCTGATCCCGTGCACTTCGTTTCCCGTTCAATGTACCAACTCTATATGCCTCAAACTGTGTTCAATTCGTTATTTATAATATTCGTTGTATGGTGTTCAAAATGTATCTTAACTTTTTCGTTGGCCGGAATAAAAATTCTAATTTGCAGCAGTATATTATCAGGTAGGCAATCTACCTGCGGTAGATCGCGGACCCCGTGCTGTTTGTACGTAACTGTATGATTTAACTCTTATGTATTAAGTTATAGCAAATTTGTCGTGTTCCACCTATAATGGATTAATATAATCTATTAATACAAAATCCTAACCTACCCTAACCGTACTAATATCAGATGAATAAAAAAAACCAAATTTAACCGTTTTAAAATAGCCTGTCTTCTTCCCAGAGGTTTATTCTATACATAAACATTCATTTATATGTATATATATTTATAAAAAATAATACAAATCAACAAACATGCCCGAATAACCAATAGCAACCAATATATATACACTGTTTAGCTCTACTGTTGTATTCTTTACATCCAGATTTCCTAATTTTCCGATGGATTTTCTTAAAATTTTCTTTCGTAAAAACCTTCTCCTGGTAATTACGAACATCTTAAAAAAAAATTGAGCCAAATCGGACCAGCCGTTCTCGATTGATGAGGTAACGACATTTTTCACTCTCCATCTTTATATATATATAGATAACTAATTATTGACTAACATTATCGGACTTTATTTATGCCTAAAACCTGCTCCGTGATATCCTCTTTCATTAAAAAAATGCATGACAATTGGATAAGAAGTTTCGAAGCCAAACCGTAACAAAGATTTCCTCTTTTGCTTGATTTAAGTTTTATATATATATAGATGTGCTATCTCAATGACGTATATTTGAATGGTGATTTTTTGAAAAGGATCCAAGTTACATTTTTGACAAAAATAGTTTTGTTGTACATTATTCATCCTCTTATGTAAACACATATCATATGCTTATAATTTGTAAATCAAAGACTGATTCAATAAAATTAGGTACATAAGTTTTTCTTTATTTTTAATTTTAATAAAAAAATATTGTTTTTTTAAGATTGTTATTCATTTGTTTATATTCAAAGTTTGTTATTTAGTTGTATTGTTATCTATTTAATTGGATAAAATAAATAAGAAGATATTATATTATTTTAAAATGTGACTATTAATGTGTCTTGCATTACGTGTACGCCGTCCAATGTTTGTTCTTCTCATAGGAGGCATGATTCAAGCATAAAAATTCTCTCCAAAAAACAATAGTCGTTTTTGATTGAAAAAGTTCATAGATAACATAAAACGATAATGTTTCAAAGTAAAATGAATAATGTGCCAACTATTATATTTGTTTACTCTAAAGTTATAAGTGTCTATAATAAAAAATGTATATCAACCAGAATATAAAAATATATTTTTTTTTTCAATTTTTATTATTATTTATATTATATTTATATTTATATTTTTATCCGCTAGAGGGTGCCACCGGTGTAACTCAGTTTTTGTCTCTAAATCTCTAACTAACATGAATTAGGTCCATAATTTATGCTATAAACCCGCTCACCGACATTCTCTATCATTTAAAAAAAATTTGAGCAAAATCGGCCAAGCCGTTCTCAACTGATGCTATTTCTAATTTTTTGTCTCCATTTTTATATATAAAGATATCACTTACGGTGTAGGATCGTAGGGATATGTATGGGAGGGGGAGGGTATTGACGAGTATTGCCAGGCAAGGTCGAGCATAGTCTCTATAGGCTGGACAGGGTAGTCAGATTCATCGGATTTACTTATGATAGATGGGAGGGGGTGGATCTGGTCGGTTACCTACGTGATGTTAGATGGGATAGATATCCATGTGATAGATGGGTGTAGGATATTTTAGTAGTGGTAACATTTTAAGCCATAGATTGGTAAAATATTATCTACTCATTTACCATGTTAAAAGATTTATCCAGATAATATTTTCAATTATTTTAGGATACATTTAAATTGTTGAAATAATAGCTAAGCATTAGATTTTGTACATACTAACTTTCTAAACGTTGAGTTGATAGTCTTAGGAAAACTAAAATATTTCACCATAAGTGTGAAGTATACAATGTTTTATGTATATAATAACGACTCGTTAACTATGTATGAACTGTGTTTTGAATGTCATATTGGGTAGCGATATGTATACTATACATTTACACGTTCACTTAGATGTATGGTATTGGGAAATCATTAATAATTTTATGTTAATTATTATAAGTCGCTAACTTATCACAAACTGTGTTTATCTTATGTATTATTAAAGAATTAGCTAGGTTGTTAGAACAATAATATATTGTTTTAAATACTAGTATAATATTAAATTTAATTATTTGAATTATTTAATGTATATATTTTTGTGATATACCATTTTTATTGGTAGACATTAATTGGAGGGGGGGGGTAAGGCCAGGCACGTTTGCGATAGCAGGTTGCGTGCTGGAGAAAGGCACGGCATGGTATGGCATGGAGGGGAATGGTCGCGCATATACGCGATAGCAGGCGCGCGGATAGACTAGGATGACTAGAGACTAGGGACTAGTGTGTTTTTGAACCCCCCAAATCATACTACTATTAGGTCCAATTAATCCTGTCTGCGCTGTTTGATAACTTGGATTTTCTCTAGGCTAAAAAGTGTTGTGATTTTGCTTGTGCAGGAATATAACTTGAACTTTCAAACGGAACCTGATAATTTTGTGATGATGTAAAAATGGGAGGATTTATATTTTCTGCTTCCAGCTTCGTAACAATGATAAAAATTTCTGTTTTGGCTTTAATTTTTAAATTAGGGTTAAAAGTTTTTACTGTTTGTGCCATTGACTTAAAAAAAATATCGATCGGATCTTCTTCGTCGTCATTAAGCGCAAGAAACATTTTTTGTCTTTGTTCCATACTTTTTGAAAACAACGCGGCCAGATCTTTTTGTGTTTTTTCATTGGACAGTTTTCTTTTTGCCAATCTTGACTCACCAGTCTCGCCACTAACCATTTCCATCTCTATTTGAGATGTAGATTGTAGTGATTCTACATTCAAATCCATTTGTGAATCTTCATCGTCTACTAAGATATCATTTTCTTCTTTACTGTTGATGTCCTCGCTGGCAATAGTAGTCGTCATTGGCGGGATATTAGACAACCCTCTGAAAAAATTAAATAAATTATAGTAATATTAATATAATATTTGATTGTAAAATATGAATATTATAATATAGCATATTAGGTATGCTTTTATTAAGTATACTAATCATTTTCTAAAGACCTAACCAAATTAATTGACAATAAATAATTATAATAATAACTAATAATACTACATACTCTCGTTCGTAAGAAACAACATCGAGAAATTATAATATGTCAGTGGGTGCCCATTTTGATGGCTAATTTTCTGCCAATGATCCAGTCCCTAATTTTCTTTGCCTTTTGTTTTTGTTATATGTGTCCTTCATGTTCTTCCAGCGTTTTTTACAATCATCATATAAAAAATTGAAATTTCAACATAATAAATAATTAAACTTGAAATAACTTTTTTAAATACCCGCGTTCCACACAACTCCTCGTTTAAAATGTAAATACTTAGAACTCAAAAATTACTCATCCAAAATTTAAATTTAATTTTAGATTCTGAGAGGATCGATGAATGTATTGATTTTACAATGATGTTTGTTTTTTTAAATATTTATTTTTATTTATTTTTTGTCAGTTATCAACTTTTAAGACGGTAAAAGTGATTGGTTATCTTCAACAGTATCTTTTCTGATACGAAAGTGAATCTAGTTGGTACTTTAGGGGGTCAAAAATAAAAATTTCCCAGTAATTTTCAATAACGTAGTGAAAAACGAAAGAAAAATAAAATTAAATAAAAACATTATGACTTATTTTGAGCTGTTTAAAATAAAACTTTATTTGTTGGTTAAAAAATCTTAAAAATGTAAAAGAAGGCTCCTAATATATTGTTTCAAAGACAGATGAAAAATATTAAACATCCATAATCACAACTTTTTTTTATAAGCATTTAAAGTTCAAATTTTGATAAAACGTATCAAATTTAAAATTTAGTAATTATTTTGCATTTAAAAATTTATAAAATGTTCAACTTCTATATCTAAGGATTGAATATTTAAAAAAAAGTTCCACGTAAATAAGTTATATATAAATTACTTTATTCACAATAATATCTTCAAATATACTTAGTAATATCATAGGCTGACTGACCGTCTTCGCTCAAAATCGTTTTTCTTATACAATAATATTATATTAACGCCACCCCACATTACAGTGACCCACTGTACAGAAGATCGACACACACTTGCCCGTGTGATGTGTGGGGGATTAATAATATCACTTTTTTGCATTCGTTTTTTGTATTGAGATTTGAGAATCGAATATTTCAGGTAGTAAACATTCTTTGTAAAATCTGAAAAGTATAATAAATGTTAAACTTAAAAAAATACCTATAGAATTTTATTAATAATTCATATATAGAAACCAAAAAAAAAAATAATATTTGAATTTACTATTTACAAACAATTATATAATTTAAAATTTGATTCCATTTTTTCTTTCTAAAATACTTCTGAGTAATTAATAACTTAGTGTTTGTTCCACTTCAGAGTAAATATAAAAAAATAGCATAAACTCCGTTTTGTGATATGCATAGCCCAAAATTTGATAGTAGTAATTACTGTTTTCATTTAACTTGACTATATGGTTATTATTTATTAAATACGGAATGTTAAAGCAACATTATTATTTTAGTTTATATAACAATTTACAATACATTTTCATCTAAACTATCATTCGAATAAAGTATTTTAGATTCTGAGTGAAACGATGAATGTACAATGATTTTACAATGATGTGTGTGTTTTTTTTATTTTTATTTTTTGTGTCTATCATCACCTTTTAGGACAGTAAAAATGCTTAGAATTTCTTCAACAGTATCTTTCTGATAGGAAAGTGAATTTAGTTGGTACTTTGGGGGTTCAAAAGTAAAAATTTCCCAGTAATTTTCAAAAGCAAAAGAAAAATTAAGGAAAATCGGGAATTTTTACGCAAAATCGGTTTTCCAAAAAATCGATTTTGGTTTTTGGTGTAACCCTTAAACAAATGGCCTTAGATTCAGACATTTTGACTGAACGTTTATATTTTCTATACACCATAACATTTTCTAAATATTTTGAACTGTTTACGGACATTTTCGGTTTCCTTTTTTTTTATTTGTTAGTTAAAAAAGCTTGAAAATGTAATTGAAGGCTACTAGTATATTGTTTGAAAGGCAGATGAAAAAAATTAAAAATCTATAGTCACAATTTTTTTTTTAAACATTTAAAGTTCAAATATTGACAAAATACGTAAAAATGACGAAAATTTCCAAATTATTTTGAGTTAGAACCAAATTCATCAAACTTTTCTTTTTAAATCTAAGATTTGAAAATGTAATACAAGATTATTCATAAGTTTGTTTATCTTCATAAAAAAAAATGTTTTCAAGCAAATCAAATCAAATTAAATTTTTATGAGCGTTTGAATTTCCTATTTTTATGATAGGTAGATATTCATTCGATTTCTCATAAAGCGATTTTGTTATTTTATTGTTTTTTAAAAACGAGTAACTTTAAATACATGAAAATTATAGGTACTGAATGTTTATATTTTCATTTTCTATATACCATTTTGAAGCTTGTTTAAATCCATAAAATGATTTATTTAATTTCAAAATTAGAAATATAGTTTACACCTTCAGGTTTCTCAATGTAAATATTTTCAGTTAAAATTTCATAATGAAAAGCAGTTTTGACATCTAATTGTTGGAGAAACCAATTGTGTTTAACTGCTATTGCAAGGAGTGTGCGTAGAGTTGTTAGTTTTGCAACAGGAGTGTAGGTGTCATAATAGTCAACTCCTTCCTTTTGAGAAAAACCTTGTGCAACTAGTACTGCTTTGTACTTCTTAACACTACCGATGGAATCACGTTTGATTTTAAAAACCCATTTGGTACCAACCGCTTTCATACCTTTTGGTAGATGAGATAATGTCCATGTGTTGTTTTTCTTAAGAGAATCAATTTCATCTTAAATTGCATTTTTCCAAAGATTAGCATGAACACCTGTAAATGCTGATGAATATGTTTTTGGTACATCATCAATTAAGTCAATGACAGACAATACTAAATGA
This sequence comes from Macrosiphum euphorbiae, assembly GCA_949089665.1. Classification (NCBI taxonomy): domain Eukaryota; kingdom Metazoa; phylum Arthropoda; class Insecta; order Hemiptera; family Aphididae; genus Macrosiphum; species Macrosiphum euphorbiae. The sequence continues at coordinate 103,134 of CARXXK010001104.1, forward strand.
GACATAACATAATCGTTATATTTTGTTTAGTAACTTGGCGGCCGCTTCTGGTTTTGGTTGGAACTGTTGATTTTACATCTTGATCCCAATCCTCCTTAAACTGCTTTTATCAATATTATCATTATTTAGAACTATACGGTTAACGATGATTTCTGGTGGTTTATTTTGATATGTTTTTTCATAAAAAATGACACTTCGACCAAGTACTATTGTCTATTTTAAAGGGTGCCTTACCTATAGCCAGTAACACTATAACCAACCATAGTACATTGAACAGTTTTTGAATCCAATTTTTTTCTTAATTGCTTTGGTATTTGTAAGAATGCTTTACAAAAAAACAGTCGTATATTAGAAAGAGTTGGTTTAGATTTATACCAAAACTCTTGTCTTTTTAATGCACTAGTTGGACATCGATTTATTAAATATACTGCTGTGTATACTGCTTCACCCCAGAATCCTTTGTTTATACCTGAATCAAAAATCAATGCTCTAGCCTTTTCCATAATGGTACGATTCATTCTTTCAGCAACATAGTTTTGTTGTGGTGTGTATGGAAATGTATATTGTAATTCTATTTCCTTTTGAACACTGAAGCTTTTAAAATCATTATTATAATACTCGCCACGACCATTATCACAACGAATACGAGATATCATTTGTAAAAAACGTGCTGTAACATTAGCTTCATACTATTTAAATGCATTGAAAACTTCATTTTTCTTTGACAATAGATAAATTACTGTAAAATATGTATTATCATCAATAAAAGAAACATAGTACCTTTTATTATCCCATGTCTGAGGTTCAATTGGTCCACAGACATCTGAATGAATAAGTTCTAATGGTCTTGTTCCTCGCACTCTAGTTCCAGAAAATGGTAATGCTGCTTGTTTACTACTGTTGCAGACTTCACATATTTCATTGTACTTTTCATTATTGATACACAGACCATCCACAATATCAGGCAGATTTTCTAGTGTTTGAAAATGTAAATGCCCAAGTCTTCTATGCCAGAGATCAATAGTATTTGAATAACTAGAATTTTCAAATGACATATTTTGATTTAAGCTAAATGTAAGTAAATATAAGTAATGTAAATATTTAAGAATAACACAATTTCATATAAAGGGTATAAAATATGATTGCATGTATTGACCTTTACATGTGTAATATACTGGTGGCTCCAACAGCTACTAGTATATTAACAGTTGCAGGCAACTAGACCTTTTACTGTGAAGATGAGGTAGTCGTTGAATAATAATAACACAAATGCCAAAATTATATTGTTGTTTATTAAGTTCCAACAATTACAATGGTCAGTGGCGGACTGGGAGTAAAAAACAGCCCGGGAAAATCATCATTTTAGAGGCCCTCAGTAATTAACGGCCCTATAATATATAATATGTATATTTTTTTATGTAAAAACAATTTTACTATACATTTTTTTAAATATTTTAATTAATTGATATAAAACAAAATAAAATAATTATTATACATTTAAAATTTGTTAGAGTATATCTGTAATTGTTATGTTTATAAAAATAATAATAAAATAATATAATATATAATATATATATATATTACTACAATCAATTTGATTTTAGTAAGAAAGTTTATTATTTAATAAATCACTTTTAGTTTTTAACATATTAATAATATCATCATTATCAATACTAAATAAAACATTTTTTTCGACTGCCATCATCATAAATGCGTCCAATTTATCTTCACCCATTGAATTTCTCAGACGAGTTTTAATTATTTTCAACAGAGAAAATGATCTTTCGCATGCTACCTATATTAATAATTTTAATGAAAATTCTTTTAGATCTTTCAAATAAAATACATACAAATTATTGATATATTCTAACTGTTTACTTACTTGAGTACACGGCAATGTCAATAAGTATTGATAAGCCATGGTCAAGCAATGATATGCATTACTATATAAATTATATTTTATAAGAACATTATAGCAGCATACCACACAATTCTTGCAGGATTTACATTCTAATTTATCAGTGTTATTTTTGTTATTATTTTCTTCAATTTCATTTTCACTTTCAATTTCATTTAATTGCATATCAAATGATTCTGGTAATGATTTTTTTAATCCATTCCAATATTTAATAAAGCTATGCAATTCCGCTTTTAGTTGATCATAACTTATATCAGAATCAAATTTGCATAAAACGTCATACAATTTTTTTAAAGCATTTGGTGGTAAATTTTGTTTTTGCAACTCTTCAAAATTTTTGGGTGATAAAAAATTTAAATCCTTATACAAAGACTTATTAATTGAAAATTTCTTTTCTATACTAGATATGGTTTGATCTAAAATTACATTATATACTTCAACACTATATTTTTTTTCAAGGCATAATATGGGTTCATCTTTATTGTTTTCATCAAATAATTTTTTGCGAAGGCGACATCTTTTATTTGGAAATTCATTCTCAATTAATACATCCCTATCATGTTTTTCATCAAATTGTTCATTTATATATTTTATAAAATTATCGGCTTCTAATTTTACATCTCCAAAATGTCTTTGAATTTGTTTTAACTGTGTTAATGCACAATTGACCAACTCCTGGGCCTTTATCAAATTCATACCCTTGGTCTGAAGGTATCTAGATAATGGACCAAGAATTTTGAACATATTTATAAAAATAAATGCCGTTAAAATAGTTTTGTATTGTAAAAGGGATTCTTTAAAATTTCTGGCCTTCACTTTGATATCAGAGTTAAAGGATTCTGACAACTCAATAGTATTTAATGCTATAATTAGAGCAATGTACAAAGCACCCTCCAAAAATTCGGTCTAATGCCTTTTCTTTGGACCACCAGCGTGTGTTTCCAATCGTTGCTAGTCGTCTTTTGTCATTTTCCCCAATGATTGATTTCCAGACATTCATACGTTTGTATAATTCTTTAAAATAAACAGCAATATCGTTTAGTAAAACAAATAATGAAGCTGTCGGTAGTGTTATACTTGTAGCATCAATTAAAACTAAATTTAAAATGTGACTATAACACCAAACGTGCACTTGATTGGGTGATGATTTAGATAGCCAAGCAGAAAACCCATTGTATTTGCCTTGCATATTTGCTGCTCCGTCCGTAGCATTCCCTATACAATTTTTAATGTCAAGTCCATTTTTAGTTAAAATATCTTCCAACATAGTATGAAAGCTCTTCCCTTTTGAATCTTGCATAGTAACTACTGCAAATAATTTTTCATTAACACCAATCATATTGACATATCGTATAATGATTGAGCATTGATCTTGAACTGAAATGTCTTGTGTTGTATCTATTTGAATGGAAAACATACCAGCTGCTTGAACTTCCATAACTATTGATTTTTTCATCAACATATTAATTATATCAATTATTACATTAATAGTATTTTTTGATAAAAAAGTTATTAACGACCCTCTACCTTGAACAGTTGTTGACTTATGACATGCATATTTTACTTGAGCACATTTAACTGTTTTATCAATATGCTCACTTAATACAATGTCATATTTTTTTTAAAGTAATATTATATCAAGAAAACTACCATGGTCTGCAACAGGGTCTAATAACGATAATGTGGACTCATTCCTATGACTTCGGTAACTAAGACCTCTTTTGCCTATTAATTTTATAACATCAATTATTCTTTCAATTATTTGAATATTTTTCTTTGCCTCTTCTTTTTTATTATTTTTTTGTGTAAAAAATAATAAAAAATCAATATTTTTTTTTTTGAAAATGTAAGATATGCTTCAGAACAATTTCTATGATTATTACTGTTTTTGTGTTCCTCAATACGCTGATAAACATGTTTCCATACATTAAGTCCTTGTGTGAATACATTTGGCTCTGAAGAAAATGCCAAACATACAGTATATTGTACAACTGCAGTATATTGTCATTGATTTATTATTAAAAGTCAACCAACACCGATTTGATTTATTTTTTCTAAAATATGCTATGGATGATTTAAATAAATGTTCAACAAGTGGTTGAATAGGATGGAATTCAAAAAATTTATCAAGGTTATTCTGAGATGGTTTTTGAAAATAATTATTTGAGTCAATACATACTTCATTATGTACATTTTTATAGAGGACATTATCTTGTTTATCCATAATTATTGTGTCCTACAATTATGTCACACAATAATTATTATCTACAGGATACAACATACCAATTAAATATATATTTCATAAAACTTATTTATTATACTTACATTTTCAGCCATAGCTGTAACTACAACATCTTCAAAAACATTATCCTTAGAATTGTTATCATTATTGTCATGACCAGTTTTTATCATATCTAAACTAAGTCCATCAACACTCTACAAATAGTAAAATGTATATAAACATTTATTTTATTGCAAATAATTTTATTTAAATTGAAAACTGATTCATTATTAATACTATTATTTATAGTCAATCAATAGGTAAAATAGGTCAATAGGTATTTGAAATAAATTATAAGAAACTAGTTTATTTTCTTCTTACTTTTTCAGTTTCTTCTGTAGCTGTAACTTCTTCAAAAACATTATTGTTTAAATTTTTATCATTATCGTCATTAACAATATTTCTCATATCTGAACTATGTCCATCAACACTCTACAAATAGTAAATTGTACATAAACACATAATAATAAAATAATTTACATTTTATTTAGGTATTTATATTTATTTTTTTCTTCTGTTCAGTTTTCAATTGCACTAGTAGGATACAATCAATTGGCAAAAATATAATTTAAATTTGTATCATTAATGCTACTAACCATATTTCTAATTTCTGTATTGAATTTATTAATAGATACTTTAAAAATAATTAATTTGAAAAATAGACCTTAAGAAGTACAATTTAAATTAAAAAAATTATAACATTAGTTATTGCTTATTATTTATTAACTAAATGTCTAAACAGCATAATAAATACATTTTATTTTACCTACCTTTTTATTTAGAGATTGTTTTTGTGGTTTAAATAGTTCATCTAGTGTCAAACATTGTTTTGCTGAGGCCAACAACAGCTTTTTGTTTTTATCTCTTGCTTTTTCTGCACCACCTTTCCTTTTATTAACTATTGCTTTTTGTTCTTCACTCATTATTGAAAATCGTAAAATATAAAATATGAATACTGAATAGTAAACAATTAAAACGTTAATAAATAATATTTAAAACAATGAATAAAACCTCATCAGTATTCACATTACTAACACTTAAAACACTAAACAGTGAAAAACGAAAAAAAAATATAATATAAAATGTGTAATGTGATGTCAATGATGTCATTGCGATTTGCGACAGCGCGATGATAACAATTATTATTTTATTCGTTATCGCCTATCCATCGCCTATTCGCCTATAACGGCCCATGTAATAACTATTTTCGATTCTATTTTTAAACTTGTAACAATAAGTTGTCAACAAGCCCGGACCGGCCGAACACGAGCCAGTCCCGCAATAATCAGAAATCTGGGTTTTTAAGTTTAATAATATAACATACTTATTAGTAAGTTATTACTTATTAGATAATAGTTTAATTTATAATTTCACAATAATAATATTAATAAATATATATTTTATACGAGCAGCGGCCCACCGGGAAATTTCCCGGTATCCCGGTCGTCCAGTCCGCCACTGACAATGGTGCTAAGTCCAAAAATGACAATCGTTACATGGAGCTGCGTGAAGGTGCTTGCAGTAGCGTTGAGTGTACACGTCTGAATACAGGCCATTTCGGGGTCCCTCTTATAGTTAGGTCTCCGCTCCCCTTGCCTAGTGATACGGTATCTTTGTTCCAGCGGATGTGGGCTATGTGGCCTTCGACCTAACTACGCATTTGCGAAATTGCTAATTTATTACCCGCATTATTAATATATATATTGTATGATAATTTGTGAACTGTCAATTCAATAAAATCATCATGCTGTTTTATTTTATATTATATTTCCTTGTAAAATAAAGCTATCGCATATAATATATATATACGTATGTTATATTATATGTTATAATATAATTGATGATATATATATATCGCCCGAATATTCTACATGATTGCAAACCCGCACTGGTCGTGTAATATTATTTCAACCAGTTAGGTTAATAAGTTTTTGTTTAATACATCTGCCCATTACCTATCTACCGTATATTATGTTAAGTATGCTACCCGTAGAGACTTCGAATGTTGCGTAGTAACTTGCTTACTACATCTCCCCCTTTAAAAGTTCATTTTTATCGTCTAAACGAGAAAAATGAACTCAATTTAACTTTTTGTTAATTTCCGTTACTTCAAGCACCTTCTTATAGAAAAATTTTTTACACACATTAATTATTACATTTTTATGTTTCCATATGTTTGTTTACAATTATATGATTTGGATACATTATTGTTTACAAATATTCACAGTACAATATTATTTTATCAAAAATATAAAGTACAATATTATTAGGTATCAACAAAAAAAATATAAAGTACAATCCACTATATATTCTTTTGATATTATATGTGTTACAATATTGACATTATATTACTGTTAAGTTATTACAATATAAATTTAATTATTATTTGTGTTAGTATTCTCTATGTTTACAACATATTTTTATTATTATTATTTTTTTCACAATTATAATCTTATCTTAGTGTTAGTTTGTTGATATAATATGAATTCTTAATCCTATTACAATATATTCTTTTTCATGCAATATATATATATATATATATATCATATTAATACGTATTTTCCCAACACCATGTTAATAATTATAGTTCCTTTATTTATTACGTTTATCTTTTATTATTCTTATAAAATTTATTCTTAAATTATCCTTTTTTTTTTTTTTTAATTTTTTTTTTTAAATTTTTTTAAAAATTTTTTTTTCCTATAATATATATATTTCCCATAACTTTATCCTTATCTAGCATATAGTTCCTAATTATCATTTGTCCTTATATATTTTACTACAGTTCCAGACCAGCAATAAACTATTCAGTCAAAGTTGTTAATATAGTTCAATATAATTAATAACATTATTATTATCCTTATTCTAAACCTAATGATTTTGTATAATTATTCTATCTTAGAATTGTTAATAATTATTTAACCTGCTAATTATTATATAATATATATTAATTTATTATATTATAAAATATTTTATTGTGGGGGGTATATCCTCCCCTTCGACTAGGTTTCGTTCGTCTACTTCATTTATTTTTGGTTCTCTATTTTCGCACTTTGTTCTAAATCTAGATTTTTTCATTTGCATCATTTCGTAATGCGGTTGTCTTAACGACGTCAACCTGCACTTATATGTTATATAAATAAATATTATTAATATTATCGAGAATAATATTAATCCTAATGTCAAATATAACAAATAGTTACGAGTGTTGCCTACATTTTCTTGTCCTGCTTGTTTTATTATCTCGTTATCTATTTCGTTTTGTATAAAATCTAAAGAATGTGCTATTTCGTGAACTTTGTCTAAATTATGCGAATCTTTTTTAATTACCAATTTAGGTAAATTTATATCTTTTATTTTGCTAGGTACCGCAAAGACTATATTTCCCGATCCTATTTTTGGTATAAAATGTACGTAATATTTTGATCTTATGTCCTGTGTAGGACTTAGTATTATATCATTTCCGTATGCTCTACAGTCCGAATTTATCGTAATTAAACCTTGGTTTTCTATTCTCTGAATATACGGTTTCGGCGATATTCCGACACGTGATTGTCAACGTTTCGCCTTTTGTCGTATATATCCATGTATTTGCATATTTTAGTTTAAAAAAAATATCTTTTGTTAGTACCAGTAC
>CARXXK010001105.1:0-63759 GCA_949089665.1 Macrosiphum euphorbiae
TATAGTATTTTATTAAAATAATATTAAGGATACATTTTTATATGGTTCTCTATTAAATGGTTTATAATATCAGAAAATTAATAATTAACAACAACTAATTTCAGTACAATCTTATACATGAATGTTGAAATAATACAATACTATTTTATTTTATTTTAATAAACGTATGAAAACCAAATCTATATAAATTTGTATCATCTTGTTTCAGTATCATTAAAAAGTTTGCGTTATCTCTTATTAACTGTTTCGGTATTTTAGAATATGTTTGTGCTAAATAAAATACAGAACTAGCACCTGAATGTCTACCGATGCTAAAGTATTCTCTGATTACAGATTGCGGACCACATATCACATCATCAAAAATTATAATAGAATTTTTCTTAGTCAAGTTTGGTTTTATAACCTTTTCAGCACTTGTAAATATGAAAAAATTAGCACCTTGTATATCATCTATTATTTTTTTTAATAAAACATATTTTTCCTGATTAGGAGTCTTAGAGAATAAATAAATATTTTCAAATCTTAACCCATTTTCATGTGTGATCAGATTATACATTATATTTGTTTTTCCCGAACCACTGGGACCAACTAGTATGGCACGTATAGTATCGGGTAATAACGAACCGTGTCTTGACAGTTTTTTTACTATCCGAGCATCTACATTTACAACATCTAATTTATCTTTCTGTTCGATCAAATCTATTTTTCTTATAAATACTCTATAATTTCCAATTTATAATCAGTTATAGATAACGCATTCAACTCGTAAGTATAAATCAGTCAAGACTGGAAAAGGATTTTATAAACTTCCCTATAAATACTAATGAAAAGTAAAAGAAAAATAAATATGGGTTGTAAAAGTAAACGGAAACGTACCATAAAAAGAAATGGTATACTAGCAGCGAAGAAAAGAAGAACGTTAAAGAAAAAGAATGGTGGAAAAAGACTGATTTTAACACCAGGACAGTCAGGAGGTGTAATTCCCTTAGTACCTATATTTGCAGGATTGTCAGCACTTGGTAGTTTGATGTCTGGAGGTGCTAGTGTGTAAAATGCGGTTCAAAATTCAAAAAGAAAAAAAGGTAGTGGTTTGAAATCAAACTAGAATAGGTTAAGAATAAAAAACTGATGATCACGCTACCTGACAGACCGCTTTCGTCCCAAGATATTATAAAATATGTTGAAAAGTTTAAAATCAATCATTTCCGTGGAGTCTTTTCACGTGATAACTTACCTAAAAAACCGCATTCGATTGAAAGTGGTATATTAAACTTGGATATATCTTCAGGCGATGGAAGCCATTGGGTAGCGTTTTATAAAAATAAGGACAAAGTTGTATATTTTGATAGCTTTGGTGATTTGTCACAACCAATTGAATTACAACATTATTTCAGACAGTTCAAAATAGTATACAACTATTCCAACTATCAAGACTTCAATACATTTAACTGTGGTCATTTATGTCTTGAATTTTTACAATACATGAATCTATTACATTAAGTTTTACTGGAAATTCAACTGTATTGTCAGCAAATTATTTTCCATCTCTAAACATTTACGAGGATTCGGAAATAGCTTTGTTATCTTTGCAAACGTTCAATTCACTTCCGAATATTATAAATCCAATTAATAACCGGTTGAATTAGAAACAATTCCTTCAAAGAAAAACAAAGAAGACTTTCGCATTTTTGAATTTTGTTTGGAAGACGGATGCTATGAAATAGAAGATATTAACAATTATATGGCAAAACAGTTATCTCAAGTTAATAACGACCACGGAACACATCTAACATTCAGTATACGTATGGATCCTGTCGATTTTAGAACATATATAAAATAAATGGAATACTTCGATTTAATACTTCATATAGTATAGCACCTGTTTTGGGGTTTAAAAAGAAAAATTGTGGACCGTTTCATGAAGAACGTCGATCGGATAAAGCTGTAAATTTAAACACGATTAATTCTATAAAAGTAATGTGTAATATAGCACATGGGTCATTCAACAACCAACTTCAAAGTCATTCGATACATGAGTTTTTCCCGAGTGGGAAAACAGGAACAAAGGTTGTTCAATCTCCGGTAAACCTTATATATTACAGATTAAAAAAAACAGATATTAATTCAATTACTGTTCAGTTAGTTGACCAAAACAATAATCCAATTGATAATTTTAACGAGACGTTAACAGTTGTTTATACATATTAAACGTCACGGATCTCATCATTAAATTTATATCTTAGATTTTGTAATGTACGAGTCAGTTACTTTAAGTTTAACTGGGAATGCTACCATATTATCTGTAAATTATTTTCCATCTATAAACCTTTACGAGGACTCAGAAATAGCTTTGTTATGTTTACAGTCATTTAATTCATTCCCAAATATTAATGAAAATAATAATACATTTTGTCTACAAGTAGCTGATAATGAAAACAATAATGATTCTATGATATTATGTTTTATTACATTGGAAGAGGGTTGTTATGAGATTGAAGATATTAAGCAATGAGTTAAGAAGCAAATAGATGAATATAATAAGAAAAACTTAACCAATTTAACATTCGACATGACGGTTGATCCTAATGATTTCAGATCGTATATACAATGTAATAGGATACTACACTTTGAGTATCCATATAGTATAGCACCTGTATTCGGTTTTGTAAAACGAGTATATAAGCCATACTATGAAATTCTTCGATCGGAAAAAGCTGTAAATTTAAACACAATTAATTCTATAAAAGTAATGTGCAATATAGCTCAAGGATCATTCAACAACCATCTTCAAAGTCATTCGATTTATGAGTTTTTCCCGAGTGAAAGGACAGGGTCGAAAGTAATTCAGTCACCGCCAAATTTAATATATTACAAATTGAATAAAACAAATATTGATTCGATAACTGTTCAATTAGTTGGTCAAGATCATAATCCGATTGATAATTTTGGTGAGGCATTGACAATCGTGTTACATATTAAACGTTACGGGTCTTGAGATGGGGCTGAAATTCAATATAAACCCGCTACTTCGGATCAGCAAAACTAGTCATAAGACTAAAGTGCTACCAGCAACATCAAATAAGATAAAAATAAATAACGGTAAAAAATAAAAAAATTTTACAAGCTCTGGGTTATCAATTAAAGCAGAATGCCTGAGCGTGATATTTTAGATATAACTTCACAGTACGAAACGGATTCTAAAATTACGAAAATTGAATATCATTCATACACACCGTATACTACATCATTTAATAATAATGATGAAATACGTATATCAATCCAGCAAATAGATGTCTACCCATATCTACACGAAAGCTTTATTTTTTTGGAAGGAATAATTACTGATGCTATCAAAGTAAAACTATCTAATAACGGTTACTCTAACCTTTTTGAGCAAATATGGTTGGAAATCAATGGGATAGAAGTAGATAGCACACGTGTTCTTGGAATCACTAGCTCGTTGAAAGGATACTTATCCGGTACACCAGACAACTACAATTGCTATGAAAATGCTGGCTGGAATTTTAAAAACGCAACGCAATCGGAAAATGACAATGGTGAATTTAGTGCTTGCATTCCATTAAAATATTGATTAGGTTTGTTTGAAGACTATAGAAAAATATTGGTGAATTCTAGATTGGAATTAATATTAACTCGAAGTCATAGCGATTTAAATGCTTTAAGTTGTAAAACTGGTGCAACTGTACTGAAGGTGAAGTCGTTTTAAACAAAATAGTCTGGAAGGTCCCACATATCACTGTTGACGATAAAGAAAGGTTAAAATTATTGAAACTTATAGAAAAAGAAAAAAGTCTATTTATCCCTTTTAGATCTTTTGAAACTTTTGAATATCCTGAACTCGGAACCACTAAAAAAGTTGTATGGAATTTGAAAACTGCTTCAAAATTAGAAAAACCACGATTTATCATAATTGGATTACAAAAAGGACTAAAAAATTTGCTAACGAAAGATTGTAGTATATTTGACCATTGTAATTTAACAAACGTTAAAGTATTTCTGAACTCTATAGCTTTTCCATACGATAATTTGAATTTAGATTTTACTAAAAATAATTTCACCTTATTATATAATATGTATACATCGTTTCAAGAATCGTACTATGAAAAAAGTATTCGTAACCCGATATTGAGTCCTTCTACTTTTCTGACAAACGCTCCAATTATAGTCATCGATACTTCGAAACAAAACGATTCAGCCACAGCCTCAGCAGTGGATGTTCAATTGGAAATTGAAGCTTCGGATTCGCTTACAGGTGTAACTGCTTATTGATTATTAATTCATGATCGTATTGTAGAATATGTACCAGTAGTATATAATATATACCATTCCTGGCGCACCCCATTTAATATCAGTAAAAGATCACAAAGAAAACAATGTGCAAAAAGATCAGAAAATTGAAATGCAATAATAATAAAAATATTTTTCGCAAAACTTAATTATTAAAAATAAAAAATCGAAATGCAATAATAATAAAAACATTTTTCACAAAACTTATTAAATGCAAAAACCCCCAAAATATTTTTCATAATACTTATGATATTAATAATTAAAATCGAAATGCAATAATAATTAAAATATTTTTTAATAGAATTGTTCTATTAAAAATAAAAATCGAAATGCAAAAAACTTATATATTTAAACGCGTGTCCATTTCGGACACACGTTAAATATCAAATATTTTTCTAATCTTTATGATTTTGATTTCTAATCAGTGTATTGAGATGGTTTACAAAATCATTTCTATCTATATTTGTTTTATAATGTCCCCAAGCTAATGTATCAATACCATTTTCCAAAATAAATCTTTTATCATCATAAACACTTAAAGCTTTTTTGTTTTGTTTTACAGTAAAAATATCATGTTTCTTAGTTCTAAATAAATTTTGTTTACCATATTTTGATTTTTTTTGTTAGTAAACAATTTTCAAAATCATTAAAACATATTTTATTTTCTAAAACATTTTTTTTAACACCTTTAGCTTTTTTAATTTCTTTTTCAGTATCTAAGATTCGATGAGAATATAATTTAGATCTTAAACCTATAAATTCAGTCATTATTTTTCCATTTAACTCATCTTTAAACTTGCCTAAAACTTTTTTGTTAACTAAAGGTAAACCATAAATATTATCTTTAGGATAATCTGAAGTGTCAAAATGATCTAACATAATTTTCATATCTTGATAGAAATCATTAGTTTTTATTTCTAATATAAGTGAATCTGTATCTGTATATAACAATCTAACTTTATTTCCATATTATTTCTTTATAATATTATAATATAAATCTAATATACACATTCCTATATATATAGGTTGTTTGAAAGTGATTTGTGTTCTTTTCATATGTACTGCAGCTAAATTTTCTGTAAAAATTGTCCTTCGATCAAAATTTGGTTTTGTAATTAAATTTTCTAGTTGGGCTGCATTAGAACATAATTTTATATCAACATGATTTCGAACATTCATCATAGTACGTCCATAAACACTATTATTCATTAATTTGAAAAATTCTTTTTCAAACTCATTCTTAGCTTCTGATCTAAGATTAGTATTAAAATCAATATAAACTTTTAACCAAGGAGATTGACTAAATTCTAATACTCTATGAATTTTCTCTATCTTTAAGCCTAAATTAATATATAATTTTAGTGTTTCATAATGTATTATATATTTTTTCTTATCATACAAAGTTGTTAATAATTTTGGAAGTTGTTTGTTATCAAAATGTCTTTCTGGTGCTAAAGGGAAATCTGAATGTAGATCATGAAGTTCTTTAGGGTAAGATAAATTGTTTAGGCTTTAATTTTATAAAACGTCTGATCCCTATCAATAAAACATGGCCTTAAAGGGAAAGAAATAGAATTAGTTGTTGAGTATACACCACCAGATATTGCTTATACGGTAATAGGAATAAAAACTCCAACATTTTACACTCAAGGTTTCTTAAAAGAAATAAATGGCATTATTTCTAATGAAAATAGTAAAACAGAATTAAAAGGAAATTATTCAATTGAACGTTTAAATAGTTTATTCAATTCGATTATGAAGTTTGAAAATAATGGTGATTACATTAAAATAACAACAAAAGATTATTTTTCATTTGATAATAAAATTAAATTTAAGTTTAGGAGGGATACATACACATCATGGAGAAAATTCATCATTTAATAATAACAACAAAATATTAGAAGTACATTGTAATATAATTGAAGAATCTATTACACATGATATTGATGAACTATCTCATTATGATGAAGTTTTATTTTTATTTCAATATAATTCTAATAGTGCTTTGATTAAACCTCATAAAATGATATATAGACCAGTTAGTAAAAATCGCATAAAGAGACATACCGGGCGGTTCGACAACGGTACTATTGGAAAGGGCAAAAAAATGACGTTAGGTTATATGTTGGTGCGTGCCACGTATGTGCATGCACGAAACCACTAAACTCACGTTTCACCGATCCAATGCAACCAAGAACCCCCCGGCAACCATGGGAAGTCATCAGTGTCGATTTAATGGGCCCATACCCACGTTCCGGTAAGGGAAAATCGTACATACTGGTAGCAACAGACTGTTTTAGCAGGTGGACCGAGGCTTACCCCTTAGGAACAGCGACCTCTAAAACAATAATCGAAACGTTAGAGCGCGAGTTCTTTTCGCGTTTCGGTTACCCCCGCGTGTGTCTCAGTGATAACGGCCCACAGTTTGTGTCAAACGAAATGATAAACGCATTAGAACGCTGGGGGGCACAGGGTTGGACGACTCCAGTCTACCACCCGAGGGCCAACCCTGTCGAACGCCGTAATCAAGATTTAAAAAAAGGTTTGCGCGCACAACTAGTCGACGGCAAACATAAATCTTGGGACACAAAACTACCCACAATTCTTTTTTCGATACGGAACAGGTGCAACGAACAGACATGCTACCCACCCGCGGTCCTTGTCCTAGGCAGGGAATGCAAGAGACCCGGAGATTGGGCGCTATCTAAAATTGCACCGGTAAATATCGAAAAATCACAGGAAGAGAGGGTAGAGCGGGAAAAACGTATTATAGGCAAAAAGGTAGTGGTAAAGCCGAGCACGAACACCGGCACACCGGTGAAGTTCGGCAAGGGCGACGTAGTCTACTACAAAGCACACCACCTATCTAAGGCACATAAAGATTTTCATGCCGGGTTCGCACCAAAGTGGTGGGGTCCGGTAAGGCTAGAGAAGCAGGTCGGTAAAGGAGTCTTTCTAACCGACCAAAAACCGCCGCGAAAAATACATGTGTCGTGTCTAAAACGCGCGCCCTCAGGTCAAAGTAAATAAACATTTGTCTGTACTAACCACCATTTACAGACAACATGGCCGACCAACAACAACAGGTGAAGTGGCAGCAGGTGGCCGACCTAATTCAGCGGCTGGGGCTGGTGTCCAGTGGCCAGGATGAGCCGCGAACAGCCGCCCAGGTCGCGAGGATGTCGACCCGCCAACTCCTGCAGGACCCGGTGCGGGCGGCCATCTACAACCGGGGCTGGGCGGACCGCACAGCGGACATCCAGCGGAGGTTGCGGCCACAGCGACCACCTTCAGCACCAAGTAGCCGCACCCCATCACTGACGCGGCCACCAACACCAGCAACCACTCCTGTCCCCCCCGACACCTGGCCCCGCAACACCCGCCCCCGTGACACCTGCGGAGCCGACGTCGGTACCCAGGTCAACGGGGGTACACCCCGCCCCGACGGTAAGGGTGAGGACGGAAGCGCAGCAGGCGCGGAACCGCAGAAAGTCCCAGCAGCTGAAGGAGAAGAGGAAGGCCAGGGAAAGCGAGGCAAGCCAACGACATCGGCTTGCCAAGCAGCCTGCGCCAACCTCAGACCCGGAAGCAGCCTGCGTGCCACAGACCGACCACACACCGCTGGTAGCGATGGAGGTAGACAAACCGGCGCCCGAGGACCGAAAGTCCGAGGAGCCGGGAACATCTACCAACCAAACGCCACCTAACCAATCAGGGACCTCGGACGGAATAACCGAGGCGGATTGGTTGGCGGCGTTTGAGGGGATGCCGGAGATGGAGTACGACCCCGCGTACTACACTTCGGTAGGGTCCCCAAAACACGAATAAACACCACCTACGGGGTGCGGAAGCCAGAGGTAGTACAAGCCACCCCGTAACGACACACCGGCACTAGTACAAGTGTACCCCGTGTGGCGGTTTGGCAGGGGAGTATGACACGGTACGCAGCGGCAACCAGTACAAAAAACAGGTACCGCAGCGGCCGGTCTACGCTTTTGTCAACCGCCACCACGGGCTACAGCGCGACATCGCCAACTCTCCCACCACGCCACAAAGGCACAAGGCGGGACGGGAAGGCAAGTCGCGCAATACGAGTACCGGCCGCCGGAAATTCGCTCTATCGTTCGACAACCGTCCGATACACACCACCGTGGTACCTATAACTCGACCGTCAACGTTTTCAACGTTCTTCAACACAAACCGCGACCCTCGATACCGTCGATATTCGTTTTGTTGTATATTTGTATTACCACGCTTTTCGCCGGTAACTAGTGGGTGTGAAAAATAAAAAGACCTATTCATCAAACCACAGACGCATTACTTTTGTTTCTTCGCCACTCCTCACCATCACATTGCGACCGGCTCACCGTGGACACTACTCCAACACCGCCGTAGCCGCTTCACTCTTTGCGCATCTTTTTCAACAGAGTGTAAAGCAGAGAGTACTGCCCAAAGAAAACATTTATCATCTTTATTTTTAACATTTATAATACCCTTTTTATTACTAATATGTTTAGGTAATGGAATATATGAAGAACCCTTAAAAGGAACATATTTATTCCCAAACTTAAAATTTGATGAAGTATTCACTGTGAATTTTTCATTACAAAATCTTCTATTTCACTTACAATTTTAATTTTTGTATTTGTATAAAAATTACGGGTGTGAAGTTGGGGGACTATAGCTAGGGGACTATTTTCTCGGACGACTAGTGATAACAGGCCTTGTATGCCGGGTTGCGTTTTATTATATTCAAGGCACCCGACATTTGTAATACCATCAACCACAAGATGGCGCCATATTATTCACTTACATCATTATGTGACCGTATATTAATGCGACCGAACAGCCCAGGGGACTATTTTTTCGTACTGAATAGGTACGGGCGGGTGTGCCGTTTTTAATTTTTCCGACCATGTTCCGGAAGGTGGCGACGCATTAAACCTATATATTCGGAAAGCCAGGAAAATTTTCTATATGATGTTTATAATTCAAATTTGTTCAAAGCTTCCGGGGACATAGTAATATGCGACCGAACAGCCCAGGGGACTATTTTTTCGTACCACCGCGTGCAGGTACCCATGAGCCGTTTTTCATTTTTCCGACCAAGTTCCGGAAGGTGGCGACGCATTAAACCTATATATTCGGAAAGCCAGGAAAATTCTCTATATGATGTTTATAATTCAAATTTGTTCAAAGCTTCCGGGGACATAGTAATATGCGACCGAACAGCCCAGGGGACTATTTTTTCGTACCACCGCGTGCAGGTACCCATGCGCCGTTTTTCATTTTTCCGACCATGTTCCGGAAGGTGGCTGTTGTGGTACCACTGCCCTCGGTGTGTGTGTGTGTGTGTCGAGGACTAGACCAGCACACAGTCACTTTTTATACGTCACATCACTAAGACTTATTTTGTTAATATAATAATATATTTTGTCATTACCATTGTCATTTATTACTTTTTCCTTATAAAGTAATACAACATGGTGTCAGGTGTCATCGATCCTGTGTCTTCCGTAGAATAAAATAACGTCATCTCACCATAGGTAACCTAACCTAACTGTCGTTATCCATTGTGTATCGTCATGTAAAAAAAAAGCACGTTTTTTTTTTTTCATTTTTCATTTTTTTTTTACGTCATCTCCATAATATCATCAATACCAATTTAACCACAATATGACTGGATTGACTGGTAATCTACCGCCACTATCTGTGGAAGGTAATTTATGCCAAAACTGGAATGAATGGATTCAAGACTTCAATATTTATATGACTGCCAGTGGGTATGATTCACTAAAAGAGTTTAGAAAAGTGTCAATATTCTTACATTTCATCGGTAAGCCAGCGCTCAAAATATTTAATTCATTTAATCAGGATATTAAAACAGTTACACTGGAAACAGTTATCTCTTGTTTTGCTGACTACTTTATTCCTCGCAAAAATGTTACTATCGAGCGTCATAAATTTTTCACTAGACTGCAGTCTGCAGATGAAAACATCAGTGAATACGTAGCAGATTTAAAAAATTTAAGCATGTCTTGCGAATTTGATACACTGCGTGAGAGTCTTGTTAAAGACGTACTTATATTTGGTCTACATAATAATTGGCAACAATTAAAGCAACATTTATTAAGAGAAGATGAACTGTCTCTTGATAAGGCTTTAAAAATATGTTCATCGATGGAATTATCTAAACATCGTACGGAACAATTAAATAATCCCAGTGAAGAGGTGCTGACAGTTCAAACAACCAAAGTATCTTCAAGTCGTTCAAGGAAAAATTCACAGTCAAAATCAAAATGGTCATCTCAAAGGAACACAAGTCAAAAGAGGGAGTTGTCAAGTGCACAGAAAAGGAACAATAATGGTAAGTATGTCAGTAGTAAAAGTAATAATTGTACTCGGTGTGGACAAATACATAAATTTAAATGTCCTGCGTTTGGTGTACAATGCAATAACTGTAAAAATTATAATCATTTTGCTAAATTTTGTAAGTCGAAGTCTGTCAAAGTGGTTTCAATAGAAAGTAATAATGAATCAGAAACTGATCAATTATTTGTCGGTACTGTTTATACTATAAGTAACAATAGTTCTCAAACATGGCAAATTGATTTATATATCAATAATATTCCTATAAGTTGCCTACTTGATACTGGTGCACAAGCTAATATAATGTCTCTTCATAACTTATTAAAACTTAAAGTTAGTGAAGCCTCTATCATAAAAAAAAATACAACCAAGCTTATGTCAATACACTCCATAGATATTCCCACACTAGGTACATGTAGTCTCAGATGTTGTTATAAAAATAGTATTGAAGTCATTACATTCTTTATAGTAGATTTTGATTGCATAACAGTGTTAGGTTTGGCATCGTGCCAACAACTTAATCTACTACAACGAGTCAATGTTGTTAACAATAACTCTAGCCACAGTGTACTAAAATATTATAATGATATATTTGAAGGTCTAGGTTGTCTACCTATAAAATGTCATATTCATATCAACAATGAGGTTGAACCTATTATTGATGCACCCCTTAAAATTCCTTTTGCTCTGTATGAACAACTTCGTAAAGAACTGGATAATATGTGTTATTTAAAAGTTATAGAGAGAATTGCATCACCAACGTCATGGGTTAGTTCAATAGTCATAGTGAAGAAGAAAAATAATAAATTAAGAATATGCTTAGATCCTAGAAATTTGAATAGAGCAATTAGTCGGTCACATTACCCTCTTCCTACTTTTGAGGCAGTTAAAATTCAATTGAGTGGCACTAAATTTTTTTCAACACTAGATGCCAACTCGGGGTTTTGGATGATACCACTTGATGAAAAAAGCTCTGAGCTCTGTACATTCAATACACCTTTCGGTAGGTATAAATTTCTCAGGTTGCCATATGGTCTTAACTGTGCACCTGAAATTTTTCATCGTATTATTACTGAACTGTTCTCTGATATTGTTGGAGTTATTGTATATATTGATGACTTAATTATAACAGGTACAACTCTAGAAGAGCACAATCAACGACTTAAGAAAGTGTTGGACAGAGCAAGGGAAGTTAATCTAAAATTTAATAAAAGTAAATGTATAATAGGTGTTACTGAAGTAAAATTCTTGGGTCATGTTTTTAATAGTGAAGGGGTTAAACCTGATCCTGATAAAATTAAAGCCATTGTCAATATGCCTTCTCCCAAGTCAGTTAAAGATTTACAAAGATTTCTGGGCATGATAAATTATTTAAGTTCATATATTCCTAAATTAGCTGATGAGACAACACTTTTGCGATCACTGCTTAAAAAGAATACATCATGGGTATGGGATGAAAACTATGAGTCTATGTTTAACAAGGTTAAAAACAGTATTACAACTGCTCCTGTCTTATCTTATTATGATCCGTCGATACCACTAACATTGTCAGTTGATGCATCTCAATTTGCAGTTGGAGCAGTCATTTTACAGAACGACAAGCCTTGTGCTTACGCTTCACAAACCCTCACTTCTGCACAACAAAACTATGCTCAAATAGAAAAAGAATTGTATGCAATTGTTTTTGGTTGTAAAAGGTTTCACCAATACTTATACGGTCAGGTTGTCAAAGTTCAAACAGACCATAAGCCTTTAGTTTCACTGTTCAAAAAGGCTTTACATTCAGTCCCTACTAGATTACAGCGTATGATGTTAAATATTCAGTCTTATCATCTTAATGTTGAATATGTCCCTGGTAAACTCATGGTATTAGCTGATACATTGTCAAGGGCCCCACTTCCTGACTCAGATGAGGACAATATAGATGAAGAATTAATCTTGCAAGTTCAGGTATTTTCTGAAAATCTAGCCATAGGGAAACAATATCTTGACAAAATAAAAAATGAGACTTTAAATGATTCAATATTTCAGAAAATTAAAAATATCTGCAAGTCAGGATGGCCTTTAAATAAGTCTCTTCTTGAAAATTCTCTCAAACCTTTTTGGACTTTCAGAGATGAAATTCATGTTATTGATGACTTAGTCTTTAAGGGTAATTGTCTAGTGGTCCCTACTAAACTTAGGTCTGACATGTTAAAACTTATTCATGAAGGTCACATGGGCATTGAACGTTGTAGAAATCAAATAAAAGATGTATTATTCTGGCCAGGTATAAGCAATGACATTAAAAATATTGTAGAAAGTTGTGAGGTGTGCCTTAAGTATCGGAACAACAATGCTAAGGAACCAATGATTAGTCATGCTGTACCAGACCTACCTTGGCAAAAACTAGGTATAGATTTATTTCACCACAATGATAAAACTTATTTATTGGTAGTCGATTACTATTCAAAATTTATTGAAATAGCACATTTGTCCAAGGGTTCACATGCAAAATTAGTTATTACTCAATTAAAATCTATTTTTGCCCGATTTGGTATACCGATGGAGATAATATCGGATAATGGACCACCTTTTAATGCTGCTGAATTTAAATTGTTTTGTTCGGATTGGGGTATAAATATTGTCACTTCTAGCCCAAACTATCCACAGTCTAATGGATTAGCAGAAAGATGTGTACAGATAGTGAAAAAGTTACTTAAAAAGTCCTCGGATACAGGTACAGACCCATACATTGCATTAATGCAGTATCGTAACACTGCTAACAATAGTTTATGCTCTCCTGCACAGCTACTTATGTCAAGGAATCTTAGAACTAAGATTCCTATCAAATTGTCTAGTCTGAAACCAAAATTAGTGGAAGTAGAAAATCACAATAAACAAATTTCCACCAAAACTGATAAAGTAATGTCCCATTATAATAAAAATACCAAGCAATTGTCCCAATTAAAGCAAAATGATAAAATATTATTTAAAATTAAACCTAACAGTACGTGGAGTAATGGTAAAATAGTTGAAGTCTGTGCTCAACCTAGATCCTATAGAGTTGAAGCAGATAATGGTAAAATCTATAGAAGAAATAGAAAGTTTATTATTAAATCTGCATTAAAATCTGAAAATAAAAATAAAAATGAAAAGTCTATTGAAATCAATTTACAGGCAGAGACAAAAAATAGGTTTGGTAGAAATATTGTTAAACCAAAAAGATTCTTAAACTAAACGTTAATAATAATTTCTGATGTATAACTTAATATTTGTTATTTTAAAAAAAAAATGTTATTATTTCTTATGTATAATAATCTATAATAATTATGTATTTTGTCATGAAATGTTACTATGTACTTATTTAAAAAAAAAAGGGGCATGTTGTGGTACCACTGCCCTCGGTGTGTGTGTGTGTGTGTCGAGGACTAGACCAGCACACAGTCACTTTTTATACGTCACATCACTAAGACTTATTTTGTTAATATAATAATATATTTTGTCATTACCATTGTCATTTATTACTTTTTCCTTATAAAGTAATACAACAGTGGCGACGCATTAAACCTATATATTCGGAAAGCCAGGAAAATTCTCTATATGATGTTTATAATTCAAATTTGTTCAAAGCTTCCGGGGACATAGTAATATGCGACCGAACAGCCCAGGGGACTATTTTTTCGTACTGAATAGGTACGGGCGGGTGTGCCGTTTTTAATTTTTCCGACCATGTTCCGGAAGGTGGCGACGCATTAAACCTATATATTCGGAAAGCCAGGAAAATTCTCTATATGATGTTTATAATTCAAATTTGTTCAAAGCTTCCGGGGACATAGTAATATGCGACCGAACAGCCCAGGGGACTATTTTTTCGTACTGAATAGGTACGCGCGGGTGTGCCGTTTTTAATTTTTCCGACCATGTTCCGGAAGGTGGCGACGCATTAAACCTATTTATTCGGAAAGCCAGGAAAATTCTCTATATGATGTTTATAATTCAAATTTGTTCAAAGCTTCCGGGGACATAGTAATATGCGACCGAACAGCCCAGGGGACTATTTTTTCGTACTGAATAGGTACGGGCGGGTGTGCCGTTTTTAATTTTTCCGACCATGTTCCGGAAGGTGGCGACGCATTAAACCTATTTATTCGGAAAGCCAGGAAAATTCTCTATATGATGTTTATAATTCAAATTTGTTCAAAGATTCCGGGGACATAGTAATATGCGACCGAACAGCCCAGGGGACTATTTTTTCGTACTGAATAGGTACGGGCGGGTGTGCCGTTTTTAATTTTTCCGACCATGTTCCGGAAGGTGGCGACGCATTAAACCTATATATTCGGAAAGCCAGGAAAATTCTCTATATGATGTTTATAATTCAAATTTGTTCAAAGCTTCCGGGGACATAGTAATATGCGACCGAACAGCCCAGGGGACTATTTTTTCGTACTGAATAGGTACGGGCGGGTGTGCCGTTTTTAATTTTTCCGACCATGTTCCGGAAGGTGGCGACGCATTAAACCTATATATTCGGAAAGCCAGGAAAATTCTCTATATGATGTTTATAATTCAAATTTGTTCAAAGCTTCCGGGGACATAGTAATATGCGACCGAACAGCCCAGGGGACTATTTTTTCGTACTGAATAGGTACGGGCGGGTGTGCCGTTTTTAATTTTTCCGACCATGTTCCGGAAGGTGGCGACGCATTAAACCTATATATTCGGAAAGCCAGGAAAATTCTCTATATGATGTTTATAATTCAAATTTGTTCAAAGCTTCCGGGGACATAGTAATATGCGACCGAACAGCCCAGGGGACTATTTTTTCGTACTGAATAGGTACGGGCGGGTGTGCCGTTTTTAATTTTTCCGACCATGTTCCGGAAGGTGGCGACGCATTAAACCTATATATTCGGAAAGCCAGGAAAATTCTCTATATGATGTTTATAATTCAAATTTGTTCAAAGCTTCCGGGGACATAGTAATATGCGACCGAACAGCCCAGGGGACTATTTTTTCGTACTGAATAGGTACGGGCGGGTGTGCCGTTTTTAATTTTTCCGACCATGTTCCGGAAGGTGGCGACGCATTAAACCTATATATTCGGAAAGCCAGGAAAATTCTCTATATGATGTTTATAATTCAAATTTGTTCAAAGCTTCCGGGGACATAGTAATATGCGACCGAACAGCCCAGGGGACTATTTTTTCGTACTGAATAGGTACGCGCGGGTGTGCCGTTTTTAATTTTTCCGACCATGTTCCGGAAGGTGGCGACGCATTAAACCTATTTATTCGGAAAGCCAGGAAAATTCTCTATATGATGTTTATAATTCAAATTTGTTCAAAGCTTCCGGGGACATAGTAATATGCGACCGAACAGCCCAGGGGACTATTTTTTCGTACTGAATAGGTACGGGCGGGTGTGCCGTTTTTAATTTTTCAGACCATGTTCCGGAAGGTGGCGACGCATTAAACCTATTTATTCGGAAAGCCAGGAAAATTCTCTATATGATGTTTATAATTCAAATTTGTTCAAAGCTTCCGGGGACATAGTAATATGCGACCGAACAGCCCAGGGGACTATTTTTTCGTACTGAATAGGTACGGGCGGGTGTGCCGTTTTTAATTTTTCCGACCATGTTCCGGAAGGTGGCGACGCATTAAACCTATATATTCGGAAAGCCAGGAAAATTCTCTATATGATGTTTATAATTCAAATTTGTTCAAAGCTTCCGGGGACATAGTAATATGCGACCGAACAGCCAAGGGGACTATTTTTTCGTACTGAATAGGTACGCTTGGGTGTGCCGTTTTTAATTTTTCCGACCATGTTCCGGAAGGTGGCGACGCATTAAACCTATTTATTCGGAAAGCCAGGAAAATTCTCTATATGATGTTTATAATTCAAATTTGTTCAAAGCTTCCGGGGACATAGTAATATGCGACCGAACAGCCCAGGGGACTATTTTTTCGTACTGAATAGGTACGCGCGGGTGTGCCGTTTTTAATTTTTCCGACCATGTTCCGGAAGGTGGCGACGCATTAAACCTATTTATTCGGAAAGCCAGGAAAATTCTCTATATGATGTTTATAATTCAAATTTGTTCAAAGCTTCCGGGGACATAGTAATATGCGACCGAACAGCCCAGGGGACTATTTTTTCGTACTGAATAGGTACGGGCGGGTGTGCCGTTTTTAATTTTTCAGACCATGTTCCGGAAGGTGGCGACGCATTAAACCTATTTATTCGGAAAGCCAGGAAAATTCTCTATATGATGTTTATAATTCAAATTTGTTCAAAGCTTCCGGGGACATAGTAATATGCGACCGAACAGCCCAGGGGACTATTTTTTCGTACTGAATAGGTACGGGCGGGTGTGCCGTTTTTAATTTTTCCGACCATGTTCCGGAAGGTGGCGACGCATTAAACCTATATATTCGGAAAGCCAGGAAAATTCTCTATATGATGTTTATAATTCAAATTTGTTCAAAGCTTCCGGGGACATAGTAATATGCGACCGAACAGCCCAGGGGACTATTTTTTCGTACTGAATAGGTACGCGCGGGTGTGCCACTTTTAATTTTTCCGACCATGTTCCGGAAGGTGGCGACGCATTAAACCTATTTATTCGGAAAGCCAGGAAAATTCTCTATATGATGTTTATAATTCAAATTTGTTCAAAGCTTCCGGGGACATAGTAATATGCGACCGAACAGCCCAGGGGACTATTTTTTCGTACTGAATAGGTACGGGCGGGTGTGCCGTTTTTAATTTTTCCGACCATGTTCCGGAAGGTGGCGACGCATTAAACCTATTTATTCGGAAAGCCAGGAAAATTCTCTATATGTTGTTTATAATTCAAATTTGTTCAAAGCTTCCGGGGACATAGTAATATGCGACCGAACAGCCCAGGGGACTATTTTTTCGTACTGAATAGGTACGGGCGGGTGTGCCGTTTTTAATTTTTCCGACCATGTTCCGGAAGGTGGCGACGCATTAAACCTATTTATTCGGAAAGCCAGGAAAATTCTCTATATGATGTTTATAATTCAAATTTGTTCAAAGCTTCCGGGGACATAGTAATATGCGACCGAACAGCCCAGGGGACTATTTTTTCGTACTGAATAGGTACGCGCGGGTGTGCCGTTTTTAATTTTTCCGACCATGTTCCGGAAGGTGGCGACGCATTAAACCTATTTATTCGGAAAGCCAGGAAAATTCTCTATATGATGTTTATAATTCAAATTTGTTCAAAGCTTCCGGGGACATAGTAATATGCGACCGAACAGCCCAGGGGACTATTTTTTCGTACTGAATAGGTACGGGCGGGTGTGCCGTTTTTAATTTTTCCGACCATGTTCCGGAAGGTGTCGACGCATTAAACCTATATATTCGGAAAGCCAGGAAAATTCTCTATATGATGTTTATAATTCAAATTTGTTCAAAGCTTCCGGGGACATAGTAATATGCGACCGAACAGCCCAGGGGACTATTTTTTCGTACTGAATAGGTACGGGCGGGTGTGCCGTTTTTAATTTTTCCGACCATGTTCCGGAAGGTGGCGACGCGTTAAACCTATATATTCGGAAAGCCAGGAAAATTCTCTATATGATGTTTATAATTCAAATTTGTTCAAAGCTTCCGGGGACATAGTAATATGCGACCGAACAGCCCAGGGGACTATTTTTTCGTACCACCGCGTGCAGGTACCCATGCGCCGTTTTTCATTTTTCCGACCATGTTCCGGAAGGTGGCGACGCATTAAACCTATATATTCGGAAAGCCAGGAAAATTCTCTATATGATGTTTATAATTCAAATTTGTTCAAAGCTTCCGGGGACATAGTAATATGCGACCGAACAGCCCAGGGGACTATTTTTTCGTACCACCGCGTGCAGGTACCCATGCGCCGTTTTTCATTTTTCCGACCAAGTTCCGGAAGGTGGCGACGCATTAAACCTATTTATTCGGAAAGCCAGGAAAATTCTCTATATGATGTTTATAATTCAAATTTGTTCAAAGCTTCCGGGGACATAGTAATATGCGACCGAACAGCCCAGGGGACTATTTTTTCGTACTGAATAGGTACGGGCGGGTGTGCCGTTTTTAATTTTTCCGACCATGTTCCGGAAGATGGCGACGCATTAAACCTATATATTCGGAAAGCCAGGAAAATTCTCTATATGATGTTTATAATTCAAATTTGTTCAAAGCTTCCGGGGACATAGTAATATGCGACCGAACAGCCCAGGGGACTATTTTTTCGTACTGAATAGGTACGGGCGGGTGTGCCGTTTTTAATTTTTCCGACCATGTTCCGGAAGGTGGCGACGCATTAAACCTATATATTCGGAAAGCCAGGAAAATTCTCTATATGATGTTTATAATTCAAATTTGTTCAAAGCTTCCGGGGACATAGTAATATGCGACCGAACAGCCCAGGGGACTATTTTTTCGTACTGAATAGGTACGGGCGGGTGTGCCGTTTTTAATTTTTCCGACCATGTTCCGGAAGGTGGCGACGCATTAAACCTATATATTCGGAAAGCCAGGAAAATTCTCTATATGATGTTTATAATTCAAATTTGTTCAAAGCTTCCGGGGACATAGTAATATGCGACCGAACAGCCCAGGGGACTATTTTTTCGTACTGAATAGGTACGGGCGGGTGTGCCGTTTTTAATTTTTCCGACCATGTTCCGGAAGGTGGCGACGCGTTAAACCTATATATTCGGAAAGCCAGGAAAATTCTCTATATGATGTTTATAATTCAAATTTGTTCAAAGCTTCCGGGGACATAGTAATATGCGACCGAACAGCCCAGGGGACTATTTTTTCGTACTGAATAGGTACGGGCGGGTGTGCCGTTTTTAATTTTTCCGACCATGTTCCGGAAGGTGGCGACGCATTAAACCTATTTATTCGGAAAGCCAGGAAAATTCTCTATATGATGTTTATAATTCAAATTTGTTCAAAGCTTCCGGGGACATAGTAATATGCGACCGAACAGCCCAGGGGACTATTTTTTCGTACTGAATAGGTACGGGCGGGTGTGCCGTTTTTAATTTTTCCGACCATGTTCCGGAAGGTGGCGACGCATTAAACCTATATATTCGGAAAGCCAGGAAAATTCTCTATATGATGTTTATAATTCAAATTTGTTCAAAGCTTCCGGGGACATAGTAATATGCGACCGAACAGCCCAGGGGACTATTTTTTCGTACTGAACAGGTACGGGCGGGTGTGCCGTTTTTAATTTTTCCGACCATGTTCCGGAAGGTGGCGACGCGTTAAACCTATATATTCGGAAAGCCAGGAAAATTCTCTATATGATGTTTATAATTCAAATTTGTTCAAAGCTTCCGGGGACATAGTAATATGCGACCGAACAGCCCAGGGGACTATTTTTTCGTACTGAATAGGTACGGGCGGGTGTGCCGTTTTTAATTTTTCCGACCATGTTCCGGAAGGTGGCGACGCTTTAAACCTATATATTCGGAAAGCCAGGAAAATTCTCTATATGATGTTTATAATTCAAATTTGTTCAAAGCTTCCGGGGACATAGTAATATGCGACCGAACAGCCCAGGGGACTATTTTTTCGTACTGAATAGGTACGGGCGGGTGTGCCGTTTTTAATTTTTCCGACCATGTTCCGGAAGGTGGCGACGCATTAAACCTATATATTCGGAAAGCCAGGAAAATTCTCTATATGATGTTTATAATTCAAATTTGTTCAAAGCTTCCGGGGACATAGTAATATGCGACCGAACAGCCCAGGGGACTATTTTTTCGTACTGAATAGGTACGGGCGGGTGTGCCGTTTTTAATTTTTCCGACCATGTTCCGGAAGGTGGCGACGCATTAAACCTATATATTCGGAAAGCCAGGAAAATTCTCTATATGATGTTTATAATTCAAATTTGTTCAAAGCTTCCGGGGACATAGTAATATGCGACCGAACAGCCCAGGGGACTATTTTTTCGTACTGAATAGGTACGGGCGGGTGTGCCGTTTTTAATTTTTACGACCATGTTCCGGAAGGTGGCGACGCATTAAACCTATTTATTCGGAAAGCCAGGAAAATTCTCTATATGATGTTTATAATTCAAATTTGTTCAAAGCTTCCGGGGACATAGTAATATGCGACCGAACAGCCCAGGGGACTATTTTTTCGTACTGAATAGGTACGGGCGGGTGTGCCGTTTTTAATTTTTCCGACCATGTTCCGGAAGGTGGCGACGCATTAAACCTATATATTCGGAAAGCCAGGAAAATTCTCTATATGATGTTTATAATTCAAATTTGTTCAAAGCTTCCGGGGACATAGTAATATGCGACCGAACAGCCCAGGGGACTATTTTTTCGTACTGAATAGGTACGCGCGGGTGTGCCGTTTTTAATTTTTCCGACCATGTTCCGGAAGGTGGCGACGCATTAAACCTATTTATTCGGAAAGCCAGGAAAATTCTCTATATGATGTTTATAATTCAAATTTGTTCAAAGCTTCCGGGGACATAGTAATATGCGACCGAACAGCCCAGGGGACTATTTTTTCGTACTGAATAGGTACGGGCGGGTGTGCCGTTTTTAATTTTTCCGACCATGTTCCGGAAGGTGGCGACGCATTAAACCTATTTATTCGGAAAGCCAGGAAAATTCTCTATATGATGTTTATAATTCAAATTTGTTCAAAGCTTCCGGGGACATAGTAATATGCGACCGAACAGCCCAGGGGACTATTTTTTCGTACTGAATAGGTACGGGCGGGTGTGCCGTTTTTAATTTTTCCGACCATGTTCCGGAAGGTGGCGACGCATTAAACCTATATATTCGGAAAGCCAGGAAAATTCTCTATATGATGTTTATAATTCAAATTTGTTCAAAGCTTCCGGGGACATAGTAATATGCGACCGAACAGCCCAGGGGACTATTTTTTCGTACTGAATAGGTACGCTTGGGTGTGCCGTTTTTAATTTTTCCGACCATGTTCCGGAAGGTGGCGACGCATTAAACCTATTTATTCGGAAAGCCAGGAAAATTCTCTATATGATGTTTATAATTCAAATTTGTTCAAAGCTTCCGGGGACATAGTAATATGCGACCGAACAGCCCAGGGGACTATTTTTTCGTACTGAATAGGTACGGGCGGGTGTGCCGTTTTTAATTTTTCCGACCATGTTCCGGAAGGTGGCGACGCATTAAACCTATATATTCGGAAAGCCAGGAAAATTCTCTATATGATGTTTATAATTCAAATTTGTTCAAAGCTTTCGGGGACATAGTAATATGCGACCGAACAGCCCAGGGGACTATTTTTTCGTACTGAATAGGTACGGGCGGGTGTGCCGTTTTTAATTTTTCCGACCATGTTCCGGAAGGTGGCGACGCATTAAACCTATATATTCGGAAAGCCAGGAAAATTCTCTATATGATGTTTATAATTCAAATTTGTTCAAAGCTTCCGGGGACATAGTAATATGCGACCGAACAGCCCAGGGGACTATTTTTTCGTACTGAATAGGTACGCGCGGGTGTGCCGTTTTTAATTTTTCCGACCATGTTCCGGAAGGTGGCGACGCATTAAACCTATTTATTCGGAAAGCCAGGAAAATTCTCTATATGATGTTTATAATTCAAATTTGTTCAAAGCTTCCGGGGACATAGTAATATGCGACCGAACAGCCCAGGGGACTATTTTTTCGTACTGAATAGGTACGGGCGGGTGTGCCGTTTTTAATTTTTCCGACCATGTTCCGGAAGGTGGCGACGCGTTAAACCTATATATTCGGAAAGCCAGGAAAATTCTCTATATGATGTTTATAATTCAAATTTGTTCAAAGCTTCCGGGGACATAGTAATATGCGACCGAACAGCCCAGGGGACTATTTTTTCGTACCACCGCGTGCAGGTACCCATGCGCCGTTTTT
Organism: Macrosiphum euphorbiae; assembly: GCA_949089665.1. Lineage (NCBI taxonomy): Eukaryota > Metazoa > Arthropoda > Insecta > Hemiptera > Aphididae > Macrosiphum > Macrosiphum euphorbiae. The sequence continues at coordinate 22,592 of CARXXK010001105.1, forward strand.
CATTTTTCCGACCATGTTCCGGAAGGTGGCGACGCATTAAACCTATTTATTCGGAAAGCCAGGAAAATTCTCTATATGATGTTTATAATTCAAATTTGTTCAAAGCTTCCGGGGACATAGTAATATGCGACCGAACAGCCCAGGGGACTATTTTTTCGTACTGAATAGGTACGCGCGGGTGTGCCGTTTTTAATTTTTCCGACCATGTTCCGGAAGGTGGCGACGCATTAAACCTATTTATTCGGAAAGCCAGGAAAATTCTCTATATGATGTTTATAATTCAAATTTGTTCAAAGCTTCCGGGGACATAGTAATATGCGACCGAACAGCCCAGGGGACTATTTTTTCGTACTGAATAGGTACGGGCGGGTGTGCCGTTTTTAATTTTTCAGACCATGTTCCGGAAGGTGGCGACGCATTAAACCTATTTATTCGGAAAGCCAGGAAAATTCTCTATATGATGTTTATAATTCAAATTTGTTCAAAGCTTCCGGGGACATAGTAATATGCGACCGAACAGCCCAGGGGACTATTTTTTCGTACTGAATAGGTACGGGCGGGTGTGCCGTTTTTAATTTTTCCGACCATGTTCCGGAAGGTGGCGACGCATTAAACCTATATATTCGGAAAGCCAGGAAAATTCTCTATATGATGTTTATAATTCAAATTTGTTCAAAGCTTCCGGGGACATAGTAATATGCGACCGAACAGCCCAGGGGACTATTTTTTCGTACTGAATAGGTACGGCGGGTGTGCCGTTTTTAATTTTTCCGACCATGTTCCGGAAGGTGGCGACGCATTAAACCTATATATTCGGAAAGCCAGGAAAATTCTCTATATGATGTTTATAATTCAAATTTGTTCAAAGCTTCCGGGGACATAGTAATATGCGACCGAACAGCCCAGGGGACTATTTTTTCGTACTGAATAGGTACGGGCGGGTGTGCCGTTTTTAATTTTTCCGACCATGTTCCGGAAGGTGGCGACGCATTAAACCTATATATTCGGAAAGCCAGGAAAATTCTCTATATGATGTTTATAATTCAAATTTGTTCAAAGCTTCCGGGGACATAGTAATATGCGACCGAACAGCCCAGGGGACTATTTTTTCGTACTGAATAGGTACGCGCGGGTGTGCCGTTTTTAATTTTTCCGACCATGTTCCGGAAGGTGGCGACGCATTAAACCTATTTATTCGGAAAGCCAGGAAAATTCTCTATATGATGTTTATAATTCAAATTTGTTCAAAGCTTCCGGGGACATAGTAATATGCGACCGAACAGCCCAGGGGACTATTTTTTCGTACTGAATAGGTACGGGCGGGTGTGCCGTTTTTAATTTTTCCGACCATGTTCCGGAAGGTGGCGACGCATTAAACCTATTTATTCGGAAAGCCAGGAAAATTCTCTATATGATGTTTATAATTCAAATTTGTTCAAAGCTTCCGGGGACATAGTAATATGCGACCGAACAGCCCAGGGGACTATTTTTTCGTACTGAATAGGTACGGGCGGGTGTGCCGTTTTTAATTTTTCCGACCATGTTCCGGAAGGTGGCGACGCATTAAACCTATATATTCGGAAAGCCAGGAAAATTCTCTATATGATGTTTATAATTCAAATTTGTTCAAAGCTTCCGGGGACATAGTAATATGCGACCGAACAGCCCAGGGGACTATTTTTTCGTACTGAATAGGTACGCGCGGGTGTGCCGTTTTTAATTTTTCCGACCATGTTCCGGAAGGTGGCGACGCATTAAACCTATTTATTCGGAAAGCCAGGAAAATTCTCTATATGATGTTTATAATTCAAATTTGTTCAAAGCTTCCGGGGACATAGTAATATGCGACCGAACAGCCCAGGGGACTATTTTTTCGTACTGAATAGGTACGGGCGGGTGTGCCGTTTTTAATTTTTCCGACCATGTTCCGGAAGGTGGCGACGCATTAAACCTATTTATTCGGAAAGCCAGGAAAATTCTCTATATGATGTTTATAATTCAAATTTGTTCAAAGCTTCCGGGGACATAGTAATATGCGACCGAACAGCCCAGGGGACTATTTTTTCGTACTGAATAGGTACGGGCGGGTGTGCCGTTTTTAATTTTTCCGACCATGTTCCGGAAGGTGGCGACGCATTAAACCTATTTATTCGGAAAGCCAGGAAAATTCTCTATATGATGTTTATAATTCAAATTTGTTCAAAGCTTCCGGGGACATAGTAATATGCGACCGAACAGCCCAGGGGACTATTTTTTCGTACTGAATAGGTACGCGCGGGTGTGCCGTTTTTAATTTTTCCGACCATGTTCCGGAAGGTGGCGACGCATTAAACCTATTTATTCGGAAAGCCAGGAAAATTCTCTATATGATGTTTATAATTCAAATTTGTTCAAAGCTTCCGGGGACATAGTAATATGCGACCGAACAGCCCAGGGGACTATTTTTTCGTACTGAATAGGTACGGGCGGGTGTGCCGTTTTTAATTTTTCCGACCATGTTCCGGAAGGTGGCGACGCATTAAACCTATATATTCGGAAAGCCAGGAAAATTCTCTATATGATGTTTATAATTCAAATTTGTTCAAAGCTTCCGGGGACATAGTAATATGCGACCGAACAGCCCAGGGGACTATTTTTTCGTACCACCGCGTGCAGGTACCCATGCGCCGTTTTTCATTTTTCCGACCATGTTCCGGAAGGTGGCGACGCATTAAACCTATTTATTCGGAAAGCCAGGAAAATTCTCTATATGATGTTTATAATTCAAATTTGTTCAAAGCTTCCGGGGACATAGTAATATGCGACCGAACAGCCCAGGGGACTATTTTTTCGTACTGAATAGGTACGGGCGGGTGTGCCGTTTTTAATTTTTCCGACCATGTTCCGGAAGGTGGCGACGCATTAAACCTATATATTCGGAAAGCCAGGAAAATTCTCTATATGATGTTTATAATTCAAATTTGTTCAAAGCTTCCGGGGACATAGTAATATGCGACCGAACAGCCCAGGGGACTATTTTTTCGTACCACCGCGTGCAGGGTAGCCATGCCGTTTTTCATTTTTCCGACCATGTTCCGGAAGCTGGCGACGCATTAAACCTATTTATTCGGAAAGCCAGGAAAATTCTCTATATGATGTTTATAATTCAAATTTGTTCAAAGCTTCCGGGGACATAGTAATATGCGACCGAACAGCCCAGGGGACTATTTTTTCGTACTGAATAGGTACGGGCGGGTGTGCCGTTTTTAATTTTTCCGACCATGTTCCGGAAGGTGGCGACGCATTAAACCTATATATTCGGAAAGCCAGGAAAATTCTCTATATGATGTTTATAATTCAAATTTGTTCAAAGCTTCCGGGGACATAGTAATATGCGACCGAACAGCCCAGGGGACTATTTTTTCGTACTGAATAGGTACGGGCGGGTGTGCCGTTTTTAATATTTCCGACCATGTTCCGGAAGGTGGCGACGCATTAAACCTATATATTCGGAAAGCCAGGAAAATTCTCTATATGATGTTTATAATTCAAATTTGTTCAAAGCTTCCGGGGACATAGTAATATGCGACCGAACAGCCCAGGGGACTATTTTTTCGTACCACCGCGTGCAGGTACCCATGCGCCGTTTTTCATTTTTCCGACCATGTTCCGGAAGGTGGCGACGCATTAAACCTATTTATTCGGAAAGCCAGGAAAATTCTCTATATGATGTTTATAATTCAAATTTGTTCAAAGCTTCCGGGGACATAGTAATATGCGACCGAACAGCCCAGGGGACTATTTTTTCGTACTGAATAGGTACGGGCGGGTGTGCCGTTTTTAATTTTTCCGACCATGTTCCGGAAGGTGGCGACGCATTAAACCTATATATTCGGAAAGCCAGGAAAATTCTCTATATGATGTTTATAATTCAAATTTGTTCAAAGCTTCCGGGGACATAGTAATATGCGACCGAACAGCCCAGGGGACTATTTTTTCGTACTGAATAGGTACGGGCGGGTGTGCCGTTTTTAATTTTTCCGACCATGTTCCGGAAGGTGGCGACGCATTAAACCTATATATTCGGAAAGCCAGGAAAATTCTCTATATGATGTTTATAATTCAAATTTGTTCAAAGCTTCCGGGGACATAGTAATATGCGACCGAACAGCCCAGGGGACTATTTTTTCGTACTGAATAGGTACGGGCGGGTGTGCCGTTTTTAATTTTTCCGACCATGTTCCGGAAGGTGGCGACGCATTAAACCTATATATTCGGAAAGCCAGGAAAATTCTCTATATGATGTTTATAATTCAAATTTGTTCAAAGCTTCCGGGGACATAGTAATATGCGACCGAACAGCCCAGGGGACTATTTTTTCGTACTGAATAGGTACGGGCGGGTGTGCCGTTTTTAATTTTTCCGACCATGTTCCGGAAGGTGGCGACGCGTTAAACCTATATATTCGGAAAGCCAGGAAAATTCTCTATATGATGTTTATAATTCAAATTTGTTCAAAGCTTCCGGGGACATAGTAATATGCGACCGAACAGCCCAGGGGACTATTTTTTCGTACCACCGCGTGCAGGTACCCATGCGCCGTTTTTCATTTTTCCGACCATGTTCCGGAAGGTGGCGACGCATTAAACCTATATATTCGGAAAGCCAGGAAAATTCTCTATATGATGTTTATAATTCAAATTTGTTCAAAGCTTCCGGGGACATAGTAATATGCGACCGAACAGCCCAGGGGACTATTTTTTCGTACCACCGCGTGCAGGTACCCATGCGCCGTTTTTCATTTTTCCGACCAAGTTCCGGAAGGTGGCGACGCATTAAACCTATTTATTCGGAAAGCCAGGAAAATTCTCTATATGATGTTTATAATTCAAATTTGTTCAAAGCTTCCGGGGACATAGTAATATGCGACCGAACAGCCCAGGGGACTATTTTTTCGTACTGAATAGGTACGGGCGGGTGTGCCGTTTTTAATTTTTCCGACCATGTTCCGGAAGGTGGCGACGCATTAAACCTATATATTCGGAAAGCCAGGAAAATTCTCTATATGATGTTTATAATTCAAATTTGTTCAAAGCTTCCGGGGACATAGTAATATGCGACCGAACAGCCCAGGGGACTATTTTTTCGTACTGAATAGGTACGGGCGGGTGTGCCGTTTTTAATTTTTCCGACCATGTTCCGGAAGGTGGCGACGCATTAAACCTATATATTCGGAAAGCCAGGAAAATTCTCTATATGATGTTTATAATTCAAATTTGTTCAAAGCTTCCGGGGACATAGTAATATGCGACCGAACAGCCCAGGGGACTATTTTTTCGTACTGAATAGGTACGGGCGGGTGTGCCGTTTTTAATTTTTCCGACCATGTTCCGGAAGGTGGCGACGCATTAAACCTATATATTCGGAAAGCCAGGAAAATTCTCTATATGATGTTTATAATTCAAATTTGTTCAAAGCTTCCGGGGACATAGTAATATGCGACCGAACAGCCCAGGGGACTATTTTTTCGTACCACCGCGTGCAGGTACCCATGCGCCGTTTTTCATTTTTCCGACCATGTTCCGGAAGGTGGCGACGCATTAAACCTATTTATTCGGAAAGCCAGGAAAATTCTCTATATGATGTTTATAATTCAAATTTGTTCAAAGCTTCCGGGGACATAGTAATATGCGACCGAACAGCCCAGGGGACTATTTTTTCGTACTGAATAGGTACGCGCGGGTGTGCCGTTTTTAATTTTTCCGACCATGTTCCGGAAGGTGGCGACGCATTAAACCTATTTATTCGGAAAGCCAGGAAAATTCTCTATATGATGTTTATAATTCAAATTTGTTCAAAGCTTCCGGGGACATAGTAATATGCGACCGAACAGCCCAGGGGACTATTTTTTCGTACTGAATAGGTACGGGCGGGTGTGCCGTTTTTAATTTTTCCGACCATGTTCCGGAAGGTGGCGACGCATTAAACCTATTTATTCGGAAAGCCAGGAAAATTCTCTATATGATGTTTATAATTCAAATTTGTTCAAAGCTTCCGGGGACATAGTAATATGCGACCGAACAGCCCAGGGGACTATTTTTTCGTACTGAATAGGTACGGGCGGGTGTGCCGTTTTTAATTTTTCCGACCATGTTCCGGAAGGTGGCGACGCATTAAACCTATATATTCGGAAAGCCAGGAAAATTCTCTATATGATGTTTATAATTCAAATTTGTTCAAAGCTTCCGGGGACATAGTAATATGCGACCGAACAGCCCAGGGGACTATTTTTTCGTACTGAATAGGTACGGGCGGGTGTGCCGTTTTTAATTTTTCCGACCATGTTCCGGAAGGTGGCGACGCATTAAACCTATATATTCGGAAAGCCAGGAAAATTCTCTATATGATGTTTATAATTCAAATTTGTTCAAAGCTTCCGGGGACATAGTAATATGCGACCGAACAGCCCAGGGGACTATTTTTTCGTACTGAATAGGTACGGGCGGGTGTGCCGTTTTTAATTTTTCCGACCATGTTCCGGAAGGTGGCGACGCATTAAACCTATATATTCGGAAAGCCAGGAAAATTCTCTATATGATGTTTATAATTCAAATTTGTTCAAAGCTTCCGGGGACATAGTAATATGCGACCGAACAGCCCAGGGGACTATTTTTTCGTACTGAATAGGTACGCGCGGGTGTGCCGTTTTTAATTTTTCCGACCATGTTCCGGAAGGTGGCGACGCATTAAACCTATTTATTCGGAAAGCCAGGAAAATTCTCTATATGATGTTTATAATTCAAATTTGTTCAAAGCTTCCGGGGACATAGTAATATGCGACCGAACAGCCCAGGGGACTATTTTTTCGTACTGAATAGGTACGGGCGGGTGTGCCGTTTTTAATTTTTCCGACCATGTTCCGGAAGGTGGCGACGCATTAAACCTATATATTCGGAAAGCCAGGAAAATTCTCTATATGATGTTTATAATTCAAATTTGTTCAAAGCTTCCGGGGACATAGTAATATGCGACCGAACAGCCCAGGGGACTATTTTTTCGTACTGAATAGGTACGGGCGGGTGTGCCGTTTTTAATTTTTCCGACCATGTTCCGGAAGGTGGCGACGCATTAAACCTATATATTCGGAAAGCCAGGAAAATTCTCTATATGATGTTTATAATTCAAATTTGTTCAAAGCTTCCGGGGACATAGTAATATGCGACCGAACAGCCCAGGGGACTATTTTTTCGTACCTGAATAGGTACGCGCGGGTGTGCCGTTTTAATTTTTCCGACCATGTTCCGGAAGGTGGCGACGCATTAAACCTATTTATTCGGAAAGCCAGGAAAATTCTCTATATGATGTTTATAATTCAAATTTGTTCAAAGCTTCCGGGGACATAGTAATATGCGACCGAACAGCCCAGGGGACTATTTTTTCGTACTGAATAGGTACGGGCGGGTGTGCCGTTTTTAATTTTTCCGACCATGTTCCGGAAGGTGGCGACGCATTAAACCTATTTATTCGGAAAGCCAGGAAAATTCTCTATATGATGTTTATAATTCAAATTTGTTCAAAGCTTCCGGGGACATAGTAATATGCGACCGAACAGCCCAGGGGACTATTTTTTCGTACTGAATAGGTACGGGCGGGTGTGCCGTTTTTAATTTTTCCGACCATGTTCCGGAAGGTGGCGACGCATTAAACCTATATATTCGGAAAGCCAGGAAAATTCTCTATATGATGTTTATAATTCAAATTTGTTCAAAGCTTCCGGGGACATAGTAATATGCGACCGAACAGCCCAGGGGACTATTTTTTCGTACCTGAATAGGTACGCGCGGGTGTGCCGTTTTTAATTTTTCCGACCATGTTCCGGAAGGTGGCGACGCATTAAACCTATTTATTCGGAAAGCCAGGAAAATTCTCTATATGATGTTTATAATTCAAATTTGTTCAAAGCTTCCGGGGACATAGTAATATGCGACCGAACAGCCCAGGGGACTATTTTTTCGTACTGAATAGGTACGGGCGGGTGTGCCGTTTTTAATTTTTCCGACCATGTTCCGGAAGGTGGCGACGCATTAAACCTATATATTCGGAAAGCCAGGAAAATTCTCTATATGATGTTTATAATTCAAATTTGTTCAAAGCTTCCGGGGACATAGTAATATGCGACCGAACAGCCCAGGGGACTATTTTTTCGTACTGAATAGGTACGGGCGGGTGTGCCGTTTTTAATTTTTCCGACCATGTTCCGGAAGGTGGCGACGCATTAAACCTATATATTCGGAAAGCCAGGAAAATTCTCTATATGATGTTTATAATTCAAATTTGTTCAAAGCTTCCGGGGACATAGTAATATGCGACCGAACAGCCCAGGGGACTATTTTTTCGTACTGAATAGGTACGGGCGGGTGTGCCGTTTTTAATTTTTCCGACCATGTTCCGGAAGGTGGCGACGCATTAAACCTATATATTCGGAAAGCCAGGAAAATTCTCTATATGATGTTTATAATTCAAATTTGTTCAAAGCTTCCGGGGACATAGTAATATGCGACCGAACAGCCCAGGGGACTATTTTTTCGTACCTGAATAGGTACGGCGGTGTGCCGTTTTTAATTTTTCCGACCATGTTCCGGAAGGTGGCGACGCATTAAACCTATATATTCGGAAAGCCAGGAAAATTCTCTATATGATGTTTATAATTCAAATTTGTTCAAAGCTTCCGGGGACATAGTAATATGCGACCGAACAGCCCAGGGGACTATTTTTTCGTACTGAATAGGTACGGGCGGGTGTGCCGTTTTTAATTTTTCCGACCATGTTCCGGAAGGTGGCGACGCATTAAACCTATATATTCGGAAAGCCAGGAAAATTCTCTATATGATGTTTATAATTCAAATTTGTTCAAAGCTTCCGGGGACATAGTAATATGCGACCGAACAGCCCAGGGGACTATTTTTTCGTACTGAATAGGTACGGGCGGGTGTGCCGTTTTTAATTTTTCCGACCATGTTCCGGAAGGTGGCGACGCATTAAACCTATATATTCGGAAAGCCAGGAAAATTCTCTATATGATGTTTATAATTCAAATTTGTTCAAAGCTTCCGGGGACATAGTAATATGCGACCGAACAGCCCAGGGGACTATTTTTTCGTACTGAATAGGTACGGGCGGGTGTGCCGTTTTTAATTTTTCCGACCATGTTCCGGAAGGTGGCGACGCATTAAACCTATATATTCGGAAAGCCAGGAAAATTCTCTATATGATGTTTATAATTCAAATTTGTTCAAAGCTTCCGGGGACATAGTAATATGCGACCGAACAGCCCAGGGGACTATTTTTTCGTACTGAATAGGTACGGGCGGGTGTGCCGTTTTTAATTTTTCCGACCATGTTCCGGAAGGTGGCGACGCATTAAACCTATATATTCGGAAAGCCAGGAAAATTCTCTATATGATGTTTATAATTCAAATTTGTTCAAAGCTTCCGGGGACATAGTAATATGCGACCGAACAGCCCAGGGGACTATTTTTTCGTACTGAATAGGTACGGGCGGGTGTGCCGTTTTTAATTTTTCCGACCATGTTCCGGAAGGTGGCGACGCATTAAACCTATATATTCGGAAAGCCAGGAAAATTCTCTATATGATGTTTATAATTCAAATTTGTTCAAAGCTTCCGGGGACATAGTAATATGCGACCGAACAGCCCAGGGGACTATTTTTTCGTACTGAATAGGTACGGGCGGGTGTGCCGTTTTTAATTTTTCCGACCATGTTCCGGAAGGTGGCGACGCATTAAACCTATATATTCGGAAAGCCAGGAAAATTCTCTATATGATGTTTATAATTCAAATTTGTTCAAAGCTTCCGGGGACATAGTAATATGCGACCGAACAGCCCAGGGGACTATTTTTTCGTACTGAATAGGTACGGGCGGGTGTGCCGTTTTTAATTTTTCCGACCATGTTCCGGAAGGTGGCGACGCATTAAACCTATATATTCGGAAAGCCAGGAAAATTCTCTATATGATGTTTATAATTCAAATTTGTTCAAAGCTTCCGGGGACATAGTAATATGCGACCGAACAGCCCAGGGGACTATTTTTTCGTACTGAATAGGTACGGGCGGGTGTGCCGTTTTTAATTTTTCCGACCATGTTCCGGAAGGTGGCGACGCATTAAACCTATATATTCGGAAAGCCAGGAAAATTCTCTATATGATGTTTATAATTCAAATTTGTTCAAAGCTTCCGGGGACATAGTAATATGCGACCGAACAGCCCAGGGGACTATTTTTTCGTACCACCGCGTGCAGGTACCCATGCGCCGTTTTTCATTTTTCCGACCAAGTTCCGGAAGGTGGCGACGCATTAAACCTATTTATTCGGAAAGCCAGGAAAATTCTCTATATGATGTTTATAATTCAAATTTGTTCAAAGCTTCCGGGGACATAGTAATATGCGACCGAACAGCCCAGGGGACTATTTTTTCGTACTGAATAGGTACGGGCGGGTGTGCCGTTTTTAATTTTTCCGACCATGTTCCGGAAGGTGGCGACGCATTAAACCTATATATTCGGAAAGCCAGGAAAATTCTCTATATGATGTTTATAATTCAAATTTGTTCAAAGCTTCCGGGGACATAGTAATATGCGACCGAACAGCCCAGGGGACTATTTTTTCGTACTGAATAGGTACGGGCGGGTGTGCCGTTTTTAATTTTTCCGACCATGTTCCGGAAGGTGGCGACGCATTAAACCTATATATTCGGAAAGCCAGGAAAATTCTCTATATGATGTTTATAATTCAAATTTGTTCAAAGCTTCCGGGGACATAGTAATATGCGACCGAACAGCCCAGGGGACTATTTTTTCGTACTGAATAGGTACGGGCGGGTGTGCCGTTTTTAATTTTTCCGACCATGTTCCGGAAGGTGGCGACGCATTAAACCTATATATTCGGAAAGCCAGGAAAATTCTCTATATGATGTTTATAATTCAAATTTGTTCAAAGCTTCCGGGGACATAGTAATATGCGACCGAACAGCCCAGGGGACTATTTTTTCGTACTGAATAGGTACGGGCGGGTGTGCCGTTTTTAATTTTTCCGACCATGTTCCGGAAGGTGGCGACGCATTAAACCTATATATTCGGAAAGCCAGGAAAATTCTCTATATGATGTTTATAATTCAAATTTGTTCAAAGCTTCCGGGGACATAGTAATATGCGACCGAACAGCCCAGGGGACTATTTTTTCGTACCACCGCGTGCAGGTACCCATGCGCCGTTTTTCATTTTTCCGACCATGTTCCGGAAGGTGGCGACGCATTAAACCTATTTATTCGGAAAGCCAGGAAAATTCTCTATATGATGTTTATAATTCAAATTTGTTCAAAGCTTCCGGGGACATAGTAATATGCGACCGAACAGCCCAGGGGACTATTTTTTCGTACCACCGCGTGCAGGTACCCATGCGCCGTTTTTCATTTTTCCGACCAAGTTCCGGAAGGTGGCGACGCATTAAACCTATTTATTCGGAAAGCCAGGAAAATTCTCTATATGATGTTTATAATTCAAATTTGTTCAAAGCTTCCGGGGACATAGTAATATGCGACCGAACAGCCCAGGGGACTATTTTTTCGTACTGAATAGGTACGGGCGGGTGTGCCGTTTTTAATTTTTCCGACCATGTTCCGGAAGGTGGCGACGCATTAAACCTATATATTCGGAAAGCCAGGAAAATTCTCTATATGATGTTTATAATTCAAATTTGTTCAAAGCTTCCGGGGACATAGTAATATGCGACCGAACAGCCCAGGGGACTATTTTTTCGTACTGAATAGGTACGGGCGGGTGTGCCGTTTTTAATTTTTCCGACCATGTTCCGGAAGGTGGCGACGCATTAAACCTATATATTCGGAAAGCCAGGAAAATTCTCTATATGATGTTTATAATTCAAATTTGTTCAAAGCTTCCGGGGACATAGTAATATGCGACCGAACAGCCCAGGGGACTATTTTTTCGTACTGAATAGGTACGGGCGGGTGTGCCGTTTTTAATTTTTCCGACCATGTTCCGGAAGGTGGCGACGCATTAAACCTATATATTCGGAAAGCCAGGAAAATTCTCTATATGATGTTTATAATTCAAATTTGTTCAAAGCTTCCGGGGACATAGTAATATGCGACCGAACAGCCCAGGGGACTATTTTTTCGTACCACCGCGTGCAGGTACCCATGCGCCGTTTTTCATTTTTCCGACCATGTTCCGGAAGGTGGCGACGCATTAAACCTATTTATTCGGAAAGCCAGGAAAATTCTCTATATGATGTTTATAATTCAAATTTGTTCAAAGCTTCCGGGGACATAGTAATATGCGACCGAACAGCCCAGGGGACTATTTTTTCGTACTGAATAGGTACGGGCGGGTGTGCCGTTTTTAATTTTTCCGACCATGTTCCGGAAGGTGGCGACGCATTAAACCTATATATTCGGAAAGCCAGGAAAATTCTCTATATGATGTTTATAATTCAAATTTGTTCAAAGCTTCCGGGGACATAGTAATATGCGACCGAACAGCCCAGGGGACTATTTTTTCGTACCACCGCGTGCAGGTACCCATGCGCCGTTTTTCATTTTTCCGACCATGTTCCGGAAGGTGGCGACGCATTAAACCTATTTATTCGGAAAGCCAGGAAAATTCTCTATATGATGTTTATAATTCAAATTTGTTCAAAGCTTCCGGGGACATAGTAATATGCGACCGAACAGCCCAGGGGACTATTTTTTCGTACTGAATAGGTACGGGCGGGTGTGCCGTTTTTAATTTTTCCGACCATGTTCCGGAAGGTGGCGACGCATTAAACCTATATATTCGGAAAGCCAGGAAAATTCTCTATATGATGTTTATAATTCAAATTTGTTCAAAGCTTCCGGGGACATAGTAATATGCGACCGAACAGCCCAGGGGACTATTTTTTCGTACTGAATAGGTACGGGCGGGTGTGCCGTTTTTAATTTTTCCGACCATGTTCCGGAAGGTGGCGACGCATTAAACCTATATATTCGGAAAGCCAGGAAAATTCTCTATATGATGTTTATAATTCAAATTTGTTCAAAGCTTCCGGGGACATAGTAATATGCGACCGAACAGCCCAGGGGACTATTTTTTCGTACCACCGCGTGCAGGTACCCATGCGCCGTTCTTCATTTTTCCGACCATGTTCCGGAAGCTGGCGACGCATTAAACCTATTTATTCGGAAAGCCAGGAAAATTCTCTATATGATGTTTATAATTCAAATTTGTTCAAAGCTTCCGGGGACATAGTAATATGCGACCGAACAGCCCAGGGGACTATTTTTTCGTACCACCGCGTGCAGGTACCCATGCGCCGTTTTTCATTTTTCCGACCAAGTTCCGGAAGGTGGCGACGCATTAAACCTATTTATTCGGAAAGCCAGGAAAATTCTCTATATGATGTTTATAATTCAAATTTGTTCAAAGCTTCCGGGGACATAGTAATATGCGACCGAACAGCCCAGGGGACTATTTTTTCGTACTGAATAGGTACGGGCGGGTGTGCCGTTTTTAATTTTTCCGACCATGTTCCGGAAGGTGGCGACGCATTAAACCTATATATTCGGAAAGCCAGGAAAATTCTCTATATGATGTTTATAATTCAAATTTGTTCAAAGCTTCCGGGGACATAGTAATATGCGACCGAACAGCCCAGGGGACTATTTTTTCGTACTGAATAGGTACGGGCGGGTGTGCCGTTTTTAATTTTTCCGACCATGTTCCGGAAGGTGGCGACGCATTAAACCTATATATTCGGAAAGCCAGGAAAATTCTCTATATGATGTTTATAATTCAAATTTGTTCAAAGCTTCCGGGGACATAGTAATATGCGACCGAACAGCCCAGGGGACTATTTTTTCGTACCTGAATAGGTACGGCGGGTGTGCCGTTTTTAATTTTTCCGACCATGTTCCGGAAGGTGGCGACGCATTAAACCTATTTATTCGGAAAGCCAGGAAAATTCTCTATATGATGTTTATAATTCAAATTTGTTCAAAGCTTCCGGGGACATAGTAATATGCGACCGAACAGCCCAGGGGACTATTTTTTCGTACTGAATAGGTACGGGCGGGTGTGCCGTTTTTAATTTTTCCGACCATGTTCCGGAAGGTGGCGACGCATTAAACCTATATATTCGGAAAGCCAGGAAAATTCTCTATATGATGTTTATAATTCAAATTTGTTCAAAGCTTCCGGGGACATAGTAATATGCGACCGAACAGCCCAGGGGACTATTTTTTCGTACCACCGCGTGCAGGTACCCATGCGCCGTTTTTCATTTTTCCGACCAAGTTCCGGAAGGTGGCGACGCATTAAACCTATTTATTCGGAAAGCCAGGAAAATTCTCTATATGATGTTTATAATTCAAATTTGTTCAAAGCTTCCGGGGACATAGTAATATGCGACCGAACAGCCCAGGGGACTATTTTTTCGTACTGAATAGGTACGGGCGGGTGTGCCGTTTTTAATTTTTCCGACCATGTTCCGGAAGGTGGCGACGCATTAAACCTATATATTCGGAAAGCCAGGAAAATTCTCTATATGATGTTTATAATTCAAATTTGTTCAAAGCTTCCGGGGACATAGTAATATGCGACCGAACAGCCCAGGGGACTATTTTTTCGTACTGAATAGGTACGGGCGGGTGTGCCGTTTTTAATTTTTCCGACCATGTTCCGGAAGGTGGCGACGCATTAAACCTATATATTCGGAAAGCCAGGAAAATTCTCTATATGATGTTTATAATTCAAATTTGTTCAAAGCTTCCGGGGACATAGTAATATGCGACCGAACAGCCCAGGGGACTATTTTTTCGTACTGAATAGGTACGGGCGGGTGTGCCGTTTTTAATTTTTCCGACCATGTTCCGGAAGGTGGCGACGCATTAAACCTATATATTCGGAAAGCCAGGAAAATTCTCTATATGATGTTTATAATTCAAATTTGTTCAAAGCTTCCGGGGACATAGTAATATGCGACCGAACAGCCCAGGGGACTATTTTTTCGTACTGAATAGGTACGGGCGGGTGTGCCGTTTTTAATTTTTCCGACCATGTTCCGGAAGGTGGCGACGCATTAAACCTATATATTCGGAAAGCCAGGAAAATTCTCTATATGATGTTTATAATTCAAATTTGTTCAAAGCTTCCGGGGACATAGTAATATGCGACCGAACAGCCCAGGGGACTATTTTTTCGTACCACCGCGTGCAGGTACCCATGCGCCGTTCTTCATTTTTCCGACCATGTTCCGGAAGCTGGCGACGCATTAAACCTATTTATTCGGAAAGCCAGGAAAATTCTCTATATGATGTTTATAATTCAAATTTGTTCAAAGCTTCCGGGGACATAGTAATATGCGACCGAACAGCCCAGGGGACTATTTTTTCGTACCACCGCGTGCAGGTACCCATGCGCCGTTTTTCATTTTTCCGACCAAGTTCCGGAAGGTGGCGACGCATTAAACCTATTTATTCGGAAAGCCAGGAAAATTCTCTATATGATGTTTATAATTCAAATTTGTTCAAAGCTTCCGGGGACATAGTAATATGCGACCGAACAGCCCAGGGGACTATTTTTTCGTACTGAATAGGTACGGGCGGGTGTGCCGTTTTTAATTTTTCCGACCATGTTCCGGAAGGTGGCGACGCATTAAACCTATATATTCGGAAAGCCAGGAAAATTCTCTATATGATGTTTATAATTCAAATTTGTTCAAAGCTTCCGGGGACATAGTAATATGCGACCGAACAGCCCAGGGGACTATTTTTTCGTACTGAATAGGTACGGGCGGGTGTGCCGTTTTTAATTTTTCCGACCATGTTCCGGAAGGTGGCGACGCATTAAACCTATATATTCGGAAAGCCAGGAAAATTCTCTATATGATGTTTATAATTCAAATTTGTTCAAAGCTTCCGGGGACATAGTAATATGCGACCGAACAGCCCAGGGGACTATTTTTTCGTACTGAATAGGTACGGGCGGGTGTGCCGTTTTTAATTTTTCCGACCATGTTCCGGAAGGTGGCGACGCATTAAACCTATATATTCGGAAAGCCAGGAAAATTCTCTATATGATGTTTATAATTCAAATTTGTTCAAAGCTTCCGGGGACATAGTAATATGCGACCGAACAGCCCAGGGGACTATTTTTTCGTACCACCGCGTGCAGGTACCCATGCGCCGTTCTTCATTTTTCCGACCATGTTCCGGAAGCTGGCGACGCATTAAACCTATTTATTCGGAAAGCCAGGAAAATTCTCTATATGATGTTTATAATTCAAATTTGTTCAAAGCTTCCGGGGACATAGTAATATGCGACCGAACAGCCCAGGGGACTATTTTTTCGTACCACCGCGTGCAGGTACCCATGCGCCGTTTTTCATTTTTCCGACCAAGTTCCGGAAGGTGGCGACGCATTAAACCTATTTATTCGGAAAGCCAGGAAAATTCTCTATATGATGTTTATAATTCAAATTTGTTCAAAGCTTCCGGGGACATAGTAATATGCGACCGAACAGCCCAGGGGACTATTTTTTCGTACTGAATAGGTACGGGCGGGTGTGCCGTTTTTAATTTTTCCGACCATGTTCCGGAAGGTGGCGACGCATTAAACCTATATATTCGGAAAGCCAGGAAAATTCTCTATATGATGTTTATAATTCAAATTTGTTCAAAGCTTCCGGGGACATAGTAATATGCGACCGAACAGCCCAGGGGACTATTTTTTCGTACTGAATAGGTACGGGCGGGTGTGCCGTTTTTAATTTTTCCGACCATGTTCCGGAAGGTGGCGACGCATTAAACCTATATATTCGGAAAGCCAGGAAAATTCTCTATATGATGTTTATAATTCAAATTTGTTCAAAGCTTCCGGGGACATAGTAATATGCGACCGAACAGCCCAGGGGACTATTTTTTCGTACCACCGCGTGCAGGTACCCATGCGCCGTTCTTCATTTTTCCGACCATGTTCCGGAAGCTGGCGACGCATTAAACCTATTTATTCGGAAAGCCAGGAAAATTCTCTATATGATGTTTATAATTCAAATTTGTTCAAAGCTTCCGGGGACATAGTAATATGCGACCGAACAGCCCAGGGGACTATTTTTTCGTACCACCGCGTGCAGGTACCCATGCGCCGTTTTTCATTTTTCCGACCAAGTTCCGGAAGGTGGCGACGCATTAAACCTATTTATTCGGAAAGCCAGGAAAATTCTCTATATGATGTTTATAATTCAAATTTGTTCAAAGCTTCCGGGGACATAGTAATATGCGACCGAACAGCCCAGGGGACTATTTTTTCGTACTGAATAGGTACGGGCGGGTGTGCCGTTTTTAATTTTTCCGACCATGTTCCGGAAGGTGGCGACGCATTAAACCTATATATTCGGAAAGCCAGGAAAATTCTCTATATGATGTTTATAATTCAAATTTGTTCAAAGCTTCCGGGGACATAGTAATATGCGACCGAACAGCCCAGGGGACTATTTTTTCGTACTGAATAGGTACGGGCGGGTGTGCCGTTTTTAATTTTTCCGACCATGTTCCGGAAGGTGGCGACGCATTAAACCTATATATTCGGAAAGCCAGGAAAATTCTCTATATGATGTTTATAATTCAAATTTGTTCAAAGCTTCCGGGGACATAGTAATATGCGACCGAACAGCCCAGGGGACTATTTTTTCGTACCACCGCGTGCAGGTACCCATGCGCCGTTCTTCATTTTTCCGACCATGTTCCGGAAGCTGGCGACGCATTAAACCTATTTATTCGGAAAGCCAGGAAAATTCTCTATATGATGTTTATAATTCAAATTTGTTCAAAGCTTCCGGGGACATAGTAATATGCGACCGAACAGCCCAGGGGACTATTTTTTCGTACCACCGCGTGCAGGTACCCATGCGCCGTTTTTCATTTTTCCGACCAAGTTCCGGAAGGTGGCGACGCATTAAACCTATTTATTCGGAAAGCCAGGAAAATTCTCTATATGATGTTTATAATTCAAATTTGTTCAAAGCTTCCGGGGACATAGTAATATGCGACCGAACAGCCCAGGGGACTATTTTTTCGTACTGAATAGGTACGGGCGGGTGTGCCGTTTTTAATTTTTCCGACCATGTTCCGGAAGGTGGCGACGCATTAAACCTATATATTCGGAAAGCCAGGAAAATTCTCTATATGATGTTTATAATTCAAATTTGTTCAAAGCTTCCGGGGACATAGTAATATGCGACCGAACAGCCCAGGGGACTATTTTTTCGTACTGAATAGGTACGGGCGGGTGTGCCGTTTTTAATTTTTCCGACCATGTTCCGGAAGGTGGCGACGCATTAAACCTATATATTCGGAAAGCCAGGAAAATTCTCTATATGATGTTTATAATTCAAATTTGTTCAAAGCTTCCGGGGACATAGTAATATGCGACCGAACAGCCCAGGGGACTATTTTTTCGTACTGAATAGGTACGGGCGGGTGTGCCGTTTTTAATTTTTCCGACCATGTTCCGGAAGGTGGCGACGCGTTAAACCTATATATTCGGAAAGCCAGGAAAATTCTCTATATGATGTTTATAATTCAAATTTGTTCAAAGCTTCCGGGGACATAGTAATATGCGACCGAACAGCCCAGGGGACTATTTTTTCGTACCACCGCGTGCAGGTACCCATGCGCCGTTTTTCATTTTTCCGACCATGTTCTGGAAGGTGGCGACGCATTAAACCTATTTATTCGGAAAGCCAGGAAAATTCTCTATATGATGTTTATAATTCAAATTTGTTCAAAGCTTCCGGGGACATAGTAATATGCGACCGAACAGCCCAGGGGACTATTTTTTCGTACTGAATAGGTACGGGCGGGTGTGCCGTTTTTAATTTTTCCGACCATGTTCCGGAAGGTGGCGACGCATTAAACCTATATATTCGGAAAGCCAGGAAAATTCTCTATATGATGTTTATAATTCAAATTTGTTCAAAGCTTCCGGGGACATAGTAATATGCGACCGAACAGCCCAGGGGACTATTTTTTCGTACCACCGCGTGCAGGTACCCATGCGCCGTTTTTCATTTTTCCGACCAAGTTCCGGAAGGTGGCGACGCATTAAACCTATTTATTCGGAAAGCCAGGAAAATTCTCTATATGATGTTTATAATTCAAATTTGTTCAAAGCTTCCGGGGACATAGTAATATGCGACCGAACAGCCCAGGGGACTATTTTTTCGTACTGAATAGGTACGGGCGGGTGTGCCGTTTTTAATTTTTCCGACCATGTTCCGGAAGGTGGCGACGCATTAAACCTATATATTCGGAAAGCCAGGAAAATTCTCTATATGATGTTTATAATTCAAATTTGTTCAAAGCTTCCGGGGACATAGTAATATGCGACCGAACAGCCCAGGGGACTATTTTTTCGTACTGAATAGGTACGGGCGGGTGTGCCGTTTTTAATTTTTCCGACCATGTTCCGGAAGGTGGCGACGCATTAAACCTATATATTCGGAAAGCCAGGAAAATTCTCTATATGATGTTTATAATTCAAATTTGTTCAAAGCTTCCGGGGACATAGTAATATGCGACCGAACAGCCCAGGGGACTATTTTTTCGTACTGAATAGGTACGGGCGGGTGTGCCGTTTTTAATTTTTCCGACCATGTTCCGGAAGGTGGCGACGCGTTAAACCTATATATTCGGAAAGCCAGGAAAATTCTCTATATGATGTTTATAATTCAAATTTGTTCAAAGCTTCCGGGGACATAGTAATATGCGACCGAACAGCCCAGGGGACTATTTTTTCGTACTGAATAGGTACGGGCGGGTGTGCCGTTTTTAATTTTTCCGACCATGTTCCGGAAGGTGGCGACGCATTAAACCTATATATTCGGAAAGCCAGGAAAATTCTCTATATGATGTTTATAATTCAAATTTGTTCAAAGCTTCCGGGGACATAGTAATATGCGACCGAACAGCCCAGGGGACTATTTTTTCGTACTGAATAGGTACGGGCGGGTGTGCCGTTTTTAATTTTTCCGACCATGTTCCGGAAGGTGGCGACGCATTAAACCTATATATTCGGAAAGCCAGGAAAATTCTCTATATGATGTTTATAATTCAAATTTGTTCAAAGCTTCCGGGGACATAGTAATATGCGACCGAACAGCCCAGGGGACTATTTTTTCGTACTGAATAGGTACGGGCGGGTGTGCCGTTTTTAATTTTTCCGACCATGTTCCGGAAGGTGGCGACGCGTTAAACCTATATATTCGGAAAGCCAGGAAAATTCTCTATATGATGTTTATAATTCAAATTTGTTCAAAGCTTCCGGGGACATAGTAATATGCGACCGAACAGCCCAGGGGACTATTTTTTCGTACCACCGCGTGCAGGTACCCATGCGCCGTTTTTCATTTTTCCGACCATGTTCCGGAAGGTGGCGACGCATTAAACCTATTTATTCGGAAAGCCAGGAAAATTCTCTATATGATGTTTATAATTCAAATTTGTTCAAAGCTTCCGGGGACATAGTAATATGCGACCGAACAGCCCAGGGGACTATTTTTTCGTACTGAATAGGTACGGGCGGGTGTGCCGTTTTTAATTTTTCCGACCATGTTCCGGAAGGTGGCGACGCATTAAACCTATATATTCGGAAAGCCAGGAAAATTCTCTATATGATGTTTATAATTCAAATTTGTTCAAAGCTTCCGGGGACATAGTAATATGCGACCGAACAGCCCAGGGGACTATTTTTTCGTACCACCGCGTGCAGGTACCCATGCGCCGTTTTTCATTTTTCCGACCAAGTTCCGGAAGGTGGCGACGCATTAAACCTATTTATTCGGAAAGCCAGGAAAATTCTCTATATGATGTTTATAATTCAAATTTGTTCAAAGCTTCCGGGGACATAGTAATATGCGACCGAACAGCCCAGGGGACTATTTTTTCGTACTGAATAGGTACGGGCGGGTGTGCCGTTTTTAATTTTTCCGACCATGTTCCGGAAGGTGGCGACGCATTAAACCTATATATTCGGAAAGCCAGGAAAATTCTCTATATGATGTTTATAATTCAAATTTGTTCAAAGCTTCCGGGGACATAGTAATATGCGACCGAACAGCCCAGGGGACTATTTTTTCGTACTGAATAGGTACGGGCGGGTGTGCCGTTTTTAATTTTTCCGACCATGTTCCGGAAGGTGGCGACGCATTAAACCTATATATTCGGAAAGCCAGGAAAATTCTCTATATGATGTTTATAATTCAAATTTGTTCAAAGCTTCCGGGGACATAGTAATATGCGACCGAACAGCCCAGGGGACTATTTTTTCGTACTGAATAGGTACGGGCGGGTGTGCCGTTTTTAATTTTTCCGACCATGTTCCGGAAGGTGGCGACGCATTAAACCTATATATTCGGAAAGCCAGGAAAATTCTCTATATGATGTTTATAATTCAAATTTGTTCAAAGCTTCCGGGGACATAGTAATATGCGACCGAACAGCCCAGGGGACTATTTTTTCGTACTGAATAGGTACGGGCGGGTGTGCCGTTTTTAATTTTTCCGACCATGTTCCGGAAGGTGGCGACGCGTTAAACCTATATATTCGGAAAGCCAGGAAAATTCTCTATATGATGTTTATAATTCAAATTTGTTCAAAGCTTCCGGGGACATAGTAATATGCGACCGAACAGCCCAGGGGACTATTTTTTCGTACCACCGCGTGCAGGTACCCATGCGCCGTTTTTCATTTTTCCGACCATGTTCCGGAAGGTGGCGACGCATTAAACCTATTTATTCGGAAAGCCAGGAAAATTCTCTATATGATGTTTATAATTCAAATTTGTTCAAAGCTTCCGGGGACATAGTAATATGCGACCGAACAGCCCAGGGGACTATTTTTTCGTACTGAATAGGTACGGGCGGGTGTGCCGTTTTTAATTTTTCCGACCATGTTCCGGAAGGTGGCGACGCATTAAACCTATATATTCGGAAAGCCAGGAAAATTCTCTATATGATGTTTATAATTCAAATTTGTTCAAAGCTTCCGGGGACATAGTAATATGCGACCGAACAGCCCAGGGGACTATTTTTTCGTACTGAATAGGTACGGGCGGGTGTGCCGTTTTTAATTTTTCCGACCATGTTCCGGAAGGTGGCGACGCATTAAACCTATATATTCGGAAAGCCAGGAAAATTCTCTATATGATGTTTATAATTCAAATTTGTTCAAAGCTTCCGGGGACATAGTAATATGCGACCGAACAGCCCAGGGGACTATTTTTTCGTACTGAATAGGTACGGGCGGGTGTGCCGTTTTTAATTTTTCCGACCATGTTCCGGAAGGTGGCGACGCGTTAAACCTATATATTCGGAAAGCCAGGAAAATTCTCTATATGATGTTTATAATTCAAATTTGTTCAAAGCTTCCGGGGACATAGTAATATGCGACCGAACAGCCCAGGGGACTATTTTTTCGTACCACCGCGTGCAGGTACCCATGCGCCGTTTTTCATTTTTCCGACCATGTTCCGGAAGGTGGCGACGCATTAAACCTATTTATTCGGAAAGCCAGGAAAATTCTCTATATGATGTTTATAATTCAAATTTGTTCAAAGCTTCCGGGGACATAGTAATATGCGACCGAACAGCCCAGGGGACTATTTTTTCGTACTGAATAGGTACGGGCGGGTGTGCCGTTTTTAATTTTTCCGACCATGTTCCGGAAGGTGGCGACGCATTAAACCTATATATTCGGAAAGCCAGGAAAATTCTCTATATGATGTTTATAATTCAAATTTGTTCAAAGCTTCCGGGGACATAGTAATATGCGACCGAACAGCCCAGGGGACTATTTTTTCGTACCACCGCGTGCAGGTACCCATGCGCCGTTTTTCATTTTTCCGACCAAGTTCCGGAAGGTGGCGACGCATTAAACCTATTTATTCGGAAAGCCAGGAAAATTCTCTATATGATGTTTATAATTCAAATTTGTTCAAAGCTTCCGGGGACATAGTAATATGCGACCGAACAGCCCAGGGGACTATTTTTTCGTACTGATTAGGTACGGGCGGGTGTGCCGTTTTTAATTTTTCCGACCATGTTCCGGAAGGTGGCGACGCATTAAACCTATATATTCGGAAAGCCAGGAAAATTCTCTATATGATGTTTATAATTCAAATTTGTTCAAAGCTTCCGGGGACATAGTAATATGCGACCGAACAGCCCAGGGGACTATTTTTTCGTACTGAATAGGTACGGGCGGGTGTGCCGTTTTTAATTTTTCCGACCATGTTCCGGAAGGTGGCGACGCATTAAACCTATATATTCGGAAAGCCAGGAAAATTCTCTATATGATGTTTATAATTCAAATTTGTTCAAAGCTTCCGGGGACATAGTAATATGCGACCGAACAGCCCAGGGGACTATTTTTTCGTACCACCGCGTGCAGGTACCCATGCGCCGTTTTTCATTTTTCCGACCAAGTTCCGGAAGGTGGCGACGCATTAAACCTATTTATTCGGAAAGCCAGGAAAATTCTCTATATGATGTTTATAATTCAAATTTGTTCAAAGCTTCCGGGGACATAGTAATATGCGACCGAACAGCCCAGGGGACTATTTTTTCGTACTGAATAGGTACGGGCGGGTGTGCCGTTTTTAATTTTTCCGACCATGTTCCGGAAGGTGGCGACGCATTAAACCTATATATTCGGAAAGCCAGGAAAATTCTCTATATGATGTTTATAATTCAAATTTGTTCAAAGCTTCCGGGGACATAGTAATATGCGACCGAACAGCCCAGGGGACTATTTTTTCGTACCACCGCGTGCAGGTACCCATGCGCCGTTTTTCATTTTTCCGACCATGTTCCGGAAGGTGGCGACGCATTAAACCTATTTATTCGGAAAGCCAGGAAAATTCTCTATATGATGTTTATAATTCAAATTTGTTCAAAGCTTCCGGGGACATAGTAATATGCGACCGAACAGCCCAGGGGACTATTTTTTCGTACTGAATAGGTACGGGCGGGTGTGCCGTTTTTAATTTTTCCGACCATGTTCCGGAAGGTGGCGACGCGTTAAACCTATATATTCGGAAAGCCAGGAAAATTCTCTATATGATGTTTATAATTCAAATTTGTTCAAAGCTTCCGGGGACATAGTAATATGCGACCGAACAGCCCAGGGGACTATTTTTTCGTACCACCGCGTGCATTTACCCATGCGCCGTTTTTCATTTTTCCGACCATGTTCCGGAAGGTGGCGACGCATTAAACCTATTTATTCGGAAAGCCAGGAAAATTCTCTATATGATGTTTATAATTCAAATTTGTTCAAAGCTTCCGGGGACATAGTAATATGCGACCGAACAGCCCAGGGGACTATTTTTTCGTACTGATTAGGTACGGGCGGGTGTGCCGTTTTTAATTTTTCCGACCATGTTCCGGAAGGTGGCGACGCATTAAACCTATATATTCGGAAAGCCAGGAAAATTCTCTATATGATGTTTATAATTCAAATTTGTTCAAAGCTTCCTAAGACATAGTAATATGCGACCGAACAGCCCAGGGGACTATTTTTTCGTACTGAATAGGTACGGGCGGGTGTGCCGTTTTTAATTTTTCCGACCATGTTCCGGAAGGTGGCGACGCATTAAACCTATATATTCGGAAAGCCAGGAAACTTCTCTATATGATGTTTATAATTCAAATTTGTTCAAAGCTTCCGGGGACATAGTAATATGCGACCGAACAGCCCAGGGGACTATTTTTTCGTACCACCGCGTGCAGGTACCCATGCGCCGTTTTTCATTTTTCCGACCAAGTTCCGGAAGGTGGCGACGCATTAAACCTATTTATTCGGAAAGCCAGGAAAATTCTCTATATGATGTTTATAATTCAAATTTGTTCAAAGCTTCCGGGGACATAGTAATATGCGACCGAACAGCCCAGGGGACTATTTTTTCGTACTGAATAGGTACGGGCGGGTGTGCCGTTTTTAATTTTTCCGACCATGTTCCGGAAGGTGGCGACGCATTAAACCTATATATTCGGAAAGCCAGGAAAATTCTCTATATGATGTTTATAATTCAAATTTGTTCAAAGCTTCCGGGGACATAGTAATATGCGACCGAACAGCCCAGGGGACTATTTTTTCGTACTGAATAGGTACGGGCGGGTGTGCCGTTTTTAATTTTTCCGACCATGTTCCGGAAGGTGGCGACGCATTAAACCTATATATTCGGAAAGCCAGGAAAATTCTCTATATGATGTTTATAATTCAAATTTGTTCAAAGCTTCCGGGGACATAGTAATATGCGACCGAACAGCCCAGGGGACTATTTTTTCGTACTGAATAGGTACGGGCGGGTGTGCCGTTTTTAATTTTTCCGACCATGTTCCGGAAGGTGGCGACGCGTTAAACCTATATATTCGGAAAGCCAGGAAAATTCTCTATATGATGTTTATAATTCAAATTTGTTCAAAGCTTCCGGGGACATAGTAATATGCGACCGAACAGCCCAGGGGACTATTTTTTCGTACCACCGCGTGCAGGTACCCATGCGCCGTTTTTCATTTTTCCGACCATGTTCCGGAAGGTGGCGACGCATTAAACCTATTTATTCGGAAAGCCAGGAAAATTCTCTATATGATGTTTATAATTCAAATTTGTTCAAAGCTTCCGGGGACATAGTAATATGCGACCGAACAGCCCAGGGGACTATTTTTTCGTACTGAATAGGTACGGGCGGGTGTGCCGTTTTTAATTTTTCCGACCATGTTCCGGAAGGTGGCGACGCATTAAACCTATATATTCGGAAAGCCAGGAAAATTCTCTATATGATGTTTATAATTCAAATTTGTTCAAAGCTTCCGGGGACATAGTAATATGCGACCGAACAGCCCAGGGGACTATTTTTTCGTACTGAATAGGTACGGGCGGGTGTGCCGTTTTTAATTTTTCCGACCATGTTCCGGAAGGTGGCGACGCATTAAACCTATATATTCGGAAAGCCAGGAAAATTCTCTATATGATGTTTATAATTCAAATTTGTTCAAAGCTTCCGGGGACATAGTAATATGCGACCGAACAGCCCAGGGGACTATTTTTTCGTACTGAATAGGTACGGGCGGGTGTGCCGTTTTTAATTTTTCCGACCATGTTCCGGAAGGTGGCGACGCGTTAAACCTATATATTCGGAAAGCCAGGAAAATTCTCTATATGATGTTTATAATTCAAATTTGTTCAAAGCTTCCGGGGACATAGTAATATGCGACCGAACAGCCCAGGGGACTATTTTTTCGTACCACCGCGTGCAGGTACCCATGCGCCGTTTTTCATTTTTCCGACCATGTTCCGGAAGGTGGCGACGCATTAAACCTATTTATTCGGAAAGCCAGGAAAATTCTCTATATGATGTTTATAATTCAAATTTGTTCAAAGCTTCCGGGGACATAGTAATATGCGACCGAACAGCCCAGGGGACTATTTTTTCGTACTGAATAGGTACGGGCGGGTGTGCCGTTTTTAATTTTTCCGACCATGTTCCGGAAGGTGGCGACGCATTAAACCTATATATTCGGAAAGCCAGGAAAATTCTCTATATGATGTTTATAATTCAAATTTGTTCAAAGCTTCCGGGGACATAGTAATATGCGACCGAACAGCCCAGGGGACTATTTTTTCGTACCACCGCGTGCAGGTACCCATGCGCCGTTTTTCATTTTTCCGACCAAGTTCCGGAAGGTGGCGACGCATTAAACCTATTTATTCGGAAAGCCAGGAAAATTCTCTATATGATGTTTATAATTCAAATTTGTTCAAAGCTTCCGGGGACATAGTAATATGCGACCGAACAGCCCAGGGGACTATTTTTTCGTACTGATTAGGTACGGGCGGGTGTGCCGTTTTTAATTTTTCCGACCATGTTCCGGAAGGTGGCGACGCATTAAACCTATATATTCGGAAAGCCAGGAAAATTCTCTATATGATGTTTATAATTCAAATTTGTTCAAAGCTTCCGGGGACATAGTAATATGCGACCGAACAGCCCAGGGGACTATTTTTTCGTACCACCGCGTGCAGGTACCCATGCGCCGTTCTTCATTTTTCCGACCATGTTCCGGAAGCTGGCGACGCATTAAACCTATTTATTCGGAAAGCCAGGAAAATTCTCTATATGATGTTTATAATTCAAATTTGTTCAAAGCTTCCGGGGACATAGTAATATGCGACCGAACAGCCCAGGGGACTATTTTTTCGTACTGAATAGGTACGGGCGGGTGTGCCGTTTTTAATTTTTCCGACCATGTTCCGGAAGGTGGCGACGCATTAAACCTATATATTCGGAAAGCCAGGAAAATTCTCTATATGATGTTTATAATTCAAATTTGTTCAAAGCTTCCGGGGACATAGTAATATGCGACCGAACAGCCCAGGGGACTATTTTTTCGTACCACCGCGTGCAGGTACCCATGCGCCGTTTTTCATTTTTCCGACCATGTTCCGGAAGGTGGCGACGCATTAAACCTATTTATTCGGAAAGCCAGGAAAATTCTCTATATGATGTTTATAATTCAAATTTGTTCAAAGCTTCCGGGGACATAGTAATATGCGACCGAACAGCCCAGGGGACTATTTTTTCGTACTGAATAGGTACGGGCGGGTGTGCCGTTTTTAATTTTTCCGACCATGTTCCGGAAGGTGGCGACGCATTAAACCTATATATTCGGAAAGCCAGGAAAATTCTCTATATGATGTTTATAATTCAAATTTGTTCAAAGCTTCCGGGGACATAGTAATATGCGACCGAACAGCCCAGGGGACTATTTTTTCGTACCACCGCGTGCAGGTACCCATGCGCCGTTTTTCATTTTTCCGACCATGTTCCGGAAGGTGGCGACGCATTAAACCTATATATTCGGAAAGCCAGGAAAATTCTCTATATGATGTTTATAATTCAAATTTGTTCAAAGCTTCCGGGGACATAGTAATATGCGACCGAACAGCCCAGGGGACTATTTTTTCGTACCACCGCGTGCAGGTACCCATGCGCCGTTTTTCATTTTTCCGACCAAGTTCCGGAAGGTGGCGACGCATTAAACCTATTTATTCGGAAAGCCAGGAAAATTCTCTATATGATGTTTATAATTCAAATTTGTTCAAAGCTTCCGGGGACATAGTAATATGCGACCGAACAGCCCAGGGGACTATTTTTTCGTACCACCGCGTGCAGGTACCCATGCGCCGTTCTTCATTTTTCCGACCATGTTCCGGAAGCTGGCGACGCATTAAACCTATTTATTCGGAAAGCCAGGAAAATTCTCTATATGATGTTTATAATTCAAATTTGTTCAAAGCTTCCGGGGACATAGTAATATGCGACCGAACAGCCCAGGGGACTATTTTTTCGTACTGAATAGGTACGGGCGGGTGTGCCGTTTTTAATTTTTCCGACCATGTTCCGGAAGGTGGCGACGCATTAAACCTATATATTCGGAAAGCCAGGAAAATTCTCTATATGATGTTTATAATTCAAATTTGTTCAAAGCTTCCGGGGACATAGTAATATGCGACCGAACAGCCCAGGGGACTATTTTTTCGTACTGAATAGGTACGGCGGGTGTGCCGTTTTTAATTTTTCCGACCATGTTCCGGAAGGTGGCGACGCATTAAACCTATTTATTCGGAAAGCCAGGAAAATTCTCTATATGATGTTTATAATTCAAATTTGTTCAAAGCTTCCGGGGACATAGTAATATACGACCGAACAGCCCAGGGGACTATTTTTTCGTACCACCGCGTGCAGGTACCCATGCGCCGTTTTTCATTTTTCCGACCAAGTTCCGGAAGGTGGCGACGCATTAAACCTACTTATTCGGAAAGCCAGGAAAATTCTCTATATGATGTTTATAATTCAAATTTGTTCAAAGCTTCCGGGGACATAGTAATATGCGACCGAACAGCCCAGGGGACTATTTTTTCGTACTGAATAGGTACGGGCGGGTGTGCCGTTTTTAATTTTTCCGACCATGTTCCGGAAGGTGGCGACGCATTAAACCTATATATTCGGAAAGCCAGGAAAATTCTCTATATGATGTTTATAATTCAAATTTGTTCAAAGCTTCCGGGGACATAGTAATATGCGACCGAACAGCCCAGGGGACTATTTTTTCGTACCACCGCGTGCAGGTACCCATGCGCCGTTTTTCATTTTTCCGACCATGTTCCGGAAGGTGGCGACGCATTAAACCTATTTATTCGGAAAGCCAGGAAAATTCTCTATATGATGTTTATAATTCAAATTTGTTCAAAGCTTCCGGGGACATAGTAATATGCGACCGAACAGCCCAGGGGACTATTTTTTCGTACTGAATAGGTACGGGCGGGTGTGCCGTTTTTAATTTTTCCGACCATGTTCCGGAAGGTGGCGACGCATTAAACCTATATATTCGGAAAGCCAGGAAAATTCTCTATATGATGTTTATAATTCAAATTTGTTCAAAGCTTCCGGGGACATAGTAATATGCGACCGAACATCCCAGGGGACTATTTTTTCGTACCACCGCGTGCAGGTACCCATGCGCCGTTTTTCATTTTTCCGACCAAGTTCCGGAAGGTGGCGACGCATTAAACCTATTTATTCGGAAAGCCAGGAAAATTCTCTATATGATGTTTATAATTCAAATTTGTTCAAAGCTTCCGGGGACATAGTAATATGCGACCGAACAGCCCAGGGGACTATTTTTTCGTACTGAATAGGTACGGGCGGGTGTGCCGTTTTTAATTTTTCCGACCATGTTCCGGAAGGTGGCGACGCATTAAACCTATATATTCGGAAAGCCAGGAAAATTCTCTATATGATGTTTATAATTCAAATTTGTTCAAAGCTTCCGGGGACATAGTAATATGCGACCGAACAGCCCAGGGGACTATTTTTTCGTACCACCGCGTGCAGGTACCCATGCGCCGTTTTTCATTTTTCCGACCATGTTCCGGAAGGTGGCGACGCATTAAACCTATATATTCGGAAAGCCAGGAAAATTCTCTATATGATGTTTATAATTCAAATTTGTTCAAAGCTTCCGGGGACATAGTAATATGCGACCGAACAGCCCAGGGGACTATTTTTTCGTACCACCGCGTGCAGGTACCCATGCGCCGTTTTTCATTTTTCCGACCAAGTTCCGGAAGGTGGCGACGCATTAAACCTATTTATTCGGAAAGCCAGGAAAATTCTCTATATGATGTTTATAATTCAAATTTGTTCAAAGCTTCCGGGGACATAGTAATATGCGACCGAACAGCCCAGGGGACTATTTTTTCGTACCACCGCGTGCAGGTACCCATGCGCCGTTTTTCATTTTTCCGACCATGTTCCGGAAGGTGGCGACGCATTAAACCTATTTATTCGGAAAGCCAGGAAAATTCTCTATATGATGTTTATAATTCAAATTTGTTCAAAGCTTCCGGGGACATAGTAATATGCGACCGAACAGCCCAGGGGACTATTTTTTCGTACCACCGCGTGCAGGTACCCATGCGCCGTTTTTCATTTTTCCGACCATGTTCCGGAAGGTGGCGACGCATTAAACCTATTTATTCGGAAAGCCAGGAAAATTCTCTATATGATGTTTATAATTCAAATTTGTTCAAAGCTTCCGGGGACATAGTAATATGCGACCGAACAGCCCAGGGGACTATTTTTTCGTACCACCGCGTGCAGGTACCCATGCGCCGTTTTTCATTTTTCCGACCAAGTTCCGGAAGGTGGCGACGCATTAAACCTATTTATTCGGAAAGCCAGGAAAATTCTCTATATGATGTTTATAATTCAAATTTGTTCAAAGCTTCCGGGGACATAGTAATATGCGACCGAACAGCCCAGGGGACTATTTTTTCGTACCACCGCGTGCAGGTACCCATGCGCCGTTTTTCATTTTTCCGACCATGTTCCGGAAGGTGGCGACGCATTAAACCTATTTATTCGGAAAGCCAGGAAAATTCTCTATATGATGTTTATAATTCAAATTTGTTCAAAGCTTCCGGGGACATAGTAATATGCGACCGAACAGCCCAGGGGACTATTTTTTCGTACCACCGCGTGCAGGTACCCATGCGCCGTTTTTCATTTTTCCGACCAAGTTCCGGAAGGTGGCGACGCATTAAACCTATTTATTCGGAAAGCCAGGAAAATTCTCTATATGATGTTTATAATTCAAATTTGTTCAAAGCTTCCGGGGACATAGTAATATGCGACCGAACAGCCCAGGGGACTATTTTTTCGTACCACCGCGTGCAGGTACCCATGCGCCGTTTTTCATTTTTCCGACCATGTTCCGGAAGGTGGCGACGCATTAAACCTATTTATTCGGAAAGCCAGGAAAATTCTCTATATGATGTTTATAATTCAAATTTGTTCAAAGCTTCCGGGGACATAGTAATATGCGACCGAACAGCAAAGGGTACTATTTTTTCGTACCACCGCGTGCAGGTACCCATGCGCCGTTTTTCATTTTTCTGACCATGTTCCGGAAGGTGGCGACGCATTAAACCTATTTATTCGGAAAGCCAGGAAAATTCTCTATATGATGTTTATAATTCAAATTTGTTCAAAGCTTCCGGGGACATAGTAATATGCGACCGAACAGCCCAGGGGACTATTTTTTCGTACTGAATAGGTACGGGCGGGTGTGCCGTTTTTAATTTTTCCGACCATGTTCCGGAAGGTGGCGACGTATTAAACCTATATATTCGGAAAGCCAGGTAAATGTAATAAAGCGGTAAATGTCCGTAAACAGTTCAAAATAAATCAAAATATTTTGAAAATGTTATCGTGTATAGAAAATGCAAATATCAACAACCAGTGAAAATTTCATGTATATACGTTCATTTGTTTAGATTTGATAGTACATGACAATTTATTCACATACGGAATACGTAGCTTGGCAATTACACACACGCTGATGGCTGATCATAATACACAAGTACCTCTATCATACGTATCCAGTTTCATTTTAGTTTCATTGTTTCAAGTTGTACGCGAGTGTTTAACCATGGACCTTCTAAAACCAAATATAGGAAATGATAAAATTGGTTTTACACGGGTATTTAAAAAAGAAATGCCAAAGTATCATTCGATGGAAATGTTCAAAAAAATCATGAATGAATTGTGCAGCAATATTAAGTACCGATTTGAAAATACCTAAAATCATACATTTTGAAGAAGAACAGCAGCTGATATAAAGGTTCAATAGGAGAAATTAAAATCACACATATTATTAAAAAATGTTCACTACAGACAATCCATGACAAATTTTTCTTGAATATCTGAATAAAATAATAAATACATTTCTTATATTTTGGAAACTAGATAGGTTGATAGGTACTTGGAATTACAAATGTTGACCACACTAATGCACTAATGCTATAGCCAGGGCTGGATCTAAGGGGCGGAAGTCGGGGACTTATCCCCGGGCGTACAATTTCCGTAGGCGTATTTTTAAGGTTTTAAATATTTTGTAAATTGAAAATTGAAAATTGACTTTAAAACAAAGTCAAAACTAGGTACAAAATAATATTTCACAGGAAATGTGTAATATTGGGTATGGGAATAAAATATAATAATTTATTTTTAATCGAGATTAGTAATAACTAATGACTAATAACATTGATTTAAAAATTAAAAAGGACAAATATGAAATAGGTAAAAAATAGATAAAATAAATTAAATAGAAAAAATAAATAAAACCCGTCCGCGACTTACTGTCAGCGGGAGTGACATGCCTTAGTCTATCACAGATTAATGTACTATCCGATTACTGACATAATAAAGTATGGTAAATTACATCATTTTCTTGCATATAATATAATATTATGTAGATAATATTATTTAAAACCTTAATCTTAAAAATGGCCCTATTAATAATTGTTATTCATTGTTATGTGATTTTAAATTAACAACTATATATTTTTCCAAATAGGTAGGTACTGCATGAAATTATGTACAACATAAAATGTTACTTAGGTATTTCAGATTATTTATTAAATTACATGTTCGTACCTAGGCTTATAAAAGTCTTTGTATTTAACAATTAATGCCTTTTTATAAACTGAACTTTTTTATAAATATCACCATGGCCACTAGACAAATGTAACAGAACACAAAATGGAATATAAATTGTTATTTGTGTTTGCTTTTTAAATAGGTACAAGTATACAACTATTAATTTACTTGATAAACTTGATAGTACAAAAGTACAACATAATTAAATAATTAAAACAAAAATATTATCCTATTGATTGTTTCATTTTTAAGTTAAAATCGTTCAAATTATTTGTAGTAAATAAATGATTGGTCCTGCAGTATATTTGGAAAGGTTTTGTAAATGTTGGTCCTCAGTTCCTCGCAATACTGTGTGAGGGTGCTTGATTTAAAAAAAAAAAATACTAATTCTGGTCATCTCCTTGAGATGGGCGTATTTTTTAAATTTTCCCCGGGTATTAAAAAGCTATGATCCGGCCCTGGCTATAGCAGTAATGACAATTGACGTTTTAAAATTCGTTTTTTTTCCACTGCGGCCACGAAACTGTCCATCGACGTGTTACGAATTCTGATTCTGTTAAATAACATTTTTCTTTTAAAAAAATGTCTGTTATAATATTTTTAAATCTTATTTTAAAACCTTACATTTTTTAACTATTTTTATTTTAGTACGTTATAGCCTATAGGAAACCCACTGAGATGAAAAATAAGCACATTTTCATTATATATAAAATTTCTAAGATTCCTCAAAGAGTGTAAAATTATCAAGAAAGATTGGCCAAGTACACCAGTCGTAGGAACGCGGCTTAATAATAAGAATATAGGCCTAGACTGCAAGTAGGTATTCATTGTAATAACCATAACAGTATAACAAATAATACATTTAGTATTGTATAGGGAACTTAATTTATTTATTTAAAACGGATTCTATTTGAATAATAATAACAATGACAATAATAGATCGTCAGGACTCGGGACCGTCCCTTGCTAGAAAGAATAATTCAATTTAAAAATATAATTAATATTATATATTATATGATATTATAATATCTTATGTCAATAAGCGATGATCGACGGCCGAAAATCGGGGGAAACAATTCAAAAATAGCTAGATAAACCACAAAATGGTCAATACATCAATACATGTATGGGGAATTTGTCAAAATTAAATGCGATCGTTGGCCGCTATTAATAAATATTATATTATTATTATTATGCCGCCGCCGCCGCCGCAGCGTTGGCGTTGAGGTGAGCCTTGCCTGGACAACATTCATTCTGCAATTTGGTCTCAACTCTCAACGAGTCAACTAGTGCTGACTGCTGAGTCAACTACAAGTTACAACTGACTAACTGAGCACTCAAAAGTCGTAAGTAAAATTTTGAATAGTATTAAAACTATTTTATTAATACTCTAGTATAATATGATATATGTAATATTTTACGAATCTTTATACACCGATTAAATTTTAAATAAATATAATGATTGTACCTATTCAATTTTTTAATACGTTTTAATATTTAAAAGAATACAATTTGACGAAATACATTTTTTAAAAAATAAGTATTTCTTTAGTATTCAATAATATTTTTTGTTGCTTCGAGATTTCTTCAATGTATAGGACGTGTTGTATTTTAAATCTGTATTACATCAAATTACTTTACACAATTTAATTAAATCATTATTAATTTTGGTTTTTGAAATCGTTTAACATTGGTTGGTTTGATTAACAAGTATTGTTATGACACATTGTATTGCTAATAATTTAATTTTTACATCAATAATATTATTACGAAACACAATTTGATTTATTATTATTGATTTAATTCTGTATACAAATATGTAGTATTAAGAGCATGCATGGATGCATGTAGTAAGTACGTGCACTTTAGCATTAGCGTGCATGTAAGCACTGTAAGCACTGCTTACACTTTAAATTAAAGAAAAAATAAATTTGATCAATCACGACTAATAGGTACATAAAAAATGATTTTTAAAATTTTAATTTTATTTATAAAATATTTAAGTTATAGCTGGTAGTGGTTTGTAAGCACATTTGATTTTGGGGGACGCGAGAAACAAGGAGCGACCCATACGTACGTAGCCCGACGCGTTGTAGACTGTAGACGTTTTACGTACACTGTCGCTGTCATTCGCCTAATAGAATTTTGAAGTATTTATACTTCAATTTCTTTATTTTCTCTTTATTACATTTTTTATACATAATTTATAATTAGGTATTCAGGTATAGTGCCTATATTCTAATCACTTTTGAAAAAAAAATTTCACTGCTTACATCTTTTTAATACCCACGCCACGCCACTGAATTTAAGAGGTCGTAACACTGGTATTTGTTGTCTCCGTCTTACAAGTGCATAACATAGCACATTTACGCTCAGCAGAACACGTGTAACTTCATCAGTTTAAAAATTAGAGTGAATTGACCTATTATGAAACTTAATGGTAAGAACATTATCTGTGTTTGTATGTTGGTTTTTTAGGATAGTTCAATTTTTTAGCAAGTTATACGTATACAATATACCATAAATTAAAAATGCTCATAACTCACTTAAAAATTGAACTATCCTAAAAAACCAACATACAAACACAGATAATGTTCTTACCATTAAGTTTCATAATAGGTCAATTCACTCTAATTTTCAAACTGACGAAGCTACACGTGTTCTGCTGAGCGTAAATGTGCTATGTTATGCACTTGTAAGACGGAGACAACAAATGTCGGTGTTACATCCTCTTAATTCTGTACAATTTAAAAATAACAGTTAATTTTCCTTGGTTAGTATAAATTCAAATTTATTACATTAATTGGTAAATAGGATAACCAAGTATTTAACTTTCAGCGTACCTATTGTGGTTGAATATACAACTAATATTGATCATGTTGTAAATATTGTTAAATTTATTATTTCTATTTTTAAAATCGAAATTATTCATCGTAATATTTATATTCCAAAATAACAACATTAATTTGATAAAAATAACTAACTACCTAATTGTAGTATAGACAGTAGGTATAGTGTATAAATATTGAATTATTTTGTCTCATGTACCTATTATATAAACTTTATGCCTATAATTTAACTTATGTTTAGATGTCTACATATATATACAACTATGGCGGCGGCAATCGTGGTGGCGGCGGCGGTCGTGGTGGCGGTAAAGCCCCCAACAGAAATAGTAAGTATATATTATCATATGATACCAACTAATTGGTTATTTACTTATCATGGATGTGTTTTAATTTTGATTCCTTTGATTTTCTAGAATGCATAGTTTGTTTCAAGAGGGGGCATACCGCCCAAAATTGCGAGTACGCAAAGCGCGCCGCTGCGGCGGCCACAGATGCAGCCGCTGAGGCTTCAAAGAGAGCAGCCAGGGCAGAGAAAGCCGCAGAAGCGGCCATCTCTCTGGCAAAAAAACTAAGGGAGGAGGCTGCCCTGGCTGCTCAGCAGCAGCAGCAACCGCAACAGCAGCAGCAGCAACCGCAACAGCAGCAGCAGCAACCGCAACAGCAGCAGCAGCAACCGCAACCGCAGCAATAAAAAAAATGTTAAATATAAAAAATAAATAAAAAATTAATAAATATAAAATTTTTAAATATAAAAAACAAATTAATTCGATGTGTTTTAATTTCCTGATCATCATTACACTTTATTAATTGGAGTTACTAATTTGTAGGTGTCTTGTAATTTAAAGATATGCGTACATGTAATGATAAAGATGTTCAAAATTTAAAATAGTAGGATAATATAAAATGTAGTCTTCCACACAAGCTATATTCATAGACAACCTATTTAAAAGAAACAAATAAATAATAAATTTAATTAACTGTTCTCGTGATTTACGGTGCAATTAGACATTTCAAATGTCAAATCCATTGAAAACTGAACTGTGCTGAGTAAAAATTAAATATATTATATATTATATGTTATTAGATTGGTAAACATAATGATACCGGCATTATACATATATTTTTTTGTCAATTCGCAATAGGTAGGTAACTAATAATTCGAAACTGTAACGCATTATTCGATAGAAATTAGTAATTACTTTTAAAAAGTAATTTATTCTGATTCTTGATTTATTCTGTGATATAATATTAAAAATTTTAATATTTTTAAATTAAGCGGCCAGTGGTAATGTAATTTGTTGTTTATTCCAAACCAAACTGATATGATATTTTTCAGCACGGACTAAAATATCTTAGTCCGTGTTTTTCATCCATGATAGTTGTATTGATATAAACCGTTTTTATTACGAGCGTCTAGAGACACTGTCTCATATGTCTATGCTATTATCTACTCTATTCAAAATAAGATCGTGACCCGGCGGCGACCAGTTTTCGTCGGGCGGCGGTCAGACATATGGCCAGATGCCGTCCCCACTACAGCGACGCGTCGGGCGCAGCCACGGAACAAAGCCACGCCCATGCGCACAACTCGGCCGCCGGGTCACGATCTTATTTTGAACAGAGTATATGGTTTTAAGACCGTGATAAAATCTATAAACATAACCTCAATTGTATGTCCAACATTTAAATTGGTAACCGTCCCTGACCCTTACCGCAATTATATTTAATAATTTGTTATCAAAATTTAACAAATCACGATTATTGATAAAGCAAATTTCTCTATGTTATTTTCTCAAATTTGTATCTTTTTTTGAATATTCATTAAACTGAATATTAATAATACTGTATACATTTCAGCTCTTCTATTAACTTGTTCACCTGGTAAGTTCATATGATTATTAATATTTTTTATATAGAGATCCATTTATAATAATTATTTAATACAATATTTTTAAATTTTGTCTACATTTACATGATAGTATTGACTACATCCTGGAACATCATCATAATTTCCTATTGAAAAATCTAGATATTCAATATTCCTTGGAAGATTTAATCAAACAATTTTATTTAACTTTATATTTATGGCGTTTTTTTTATCATTGAATTTATCTTGAAAAAGTATTAATGTTATTGAAAATATTTTTTTTCATAGTTTCAAGTTGTCAAAAAAAACGTTTTTATTAAAAAATCATGTTTTTAAATTTTTTTTAAGTTTTTTACTTTTTTGCTATAACATGGAATTTTAATTTCATATTCCAAATCAGATTTTTTTTTCTAAGTATTTTGAAACATACAAATCAAATTTAGGATGAGTAGTTTATGAGTTATAAGTATTTGAAGTTTAGACAAGCGTAGTAGTGGATAAATATTTTACGGGGTACCTCGTGCCCCTCCTCACCGACTATCTAAACTTTAAAATTTAAATACTTATAACTCATAAACTACTCGTCCCAAATTCGATTTGTATGTATCAAAATACTTAGAAAAAAATCTGCTTTGGAATATGAAATTAAAATTCCATGTTATTCAAAAAAGTAAAAAACTTAGAAAAAATTTAAAAACATGATTTTTTAATAAACAACTTGAAACTATACAAAAAAATCACTCTAATTTTGTTAGTTTTAGTAAAAATGTTTAGGACATATGTCTATGATACTTACAATTTTTTGAAAAAATAAATTAGTTGGTTCCGATGTGACTATCAGGATGGATTTCATAAACCTTCATTATCTACTTACTATGTAGATTTTATTTTACATTACTGTTTAAATATTTCTAGGTGCAATATTGACAATAATGAATCAAGGGAGACGAAAAACATTGAAAAAACAATGTGTTACTGAACCTCAAGTTATTACTACCTACAACAATCACTTTTAAAGACTTACAATCTGAAATACGGTAGTTGTGTAGTGTTGCAATATTACAATAATGTGTTATTGGTAGGTTATGATAAACAACAGTATCTAAACTTTTAACTATATTTTTATAAAAGTTATTTTATATTTTAGTCTACATCCTGGGCCTGAACAACACATGAATATACATACAAAGTAAATATACATAATAACTGCTATTTGTAACCAACAACTTGAGGTAATTCTTATCAAACTTCTGATTGGTATTCATCAACACGAATCAGGCATTAAATAAACCTATTGTGTCTGAATCATATACAGTTTAAATTAGTAAGTATAGATATTATAATAGTTAATGTGTATTAATTTTGTTTAATTTCAGTTATAAGCATTTATATTATTGTTTCCACACAGCATTATGGCTTTTGAAAATGTATATCAGCTAACAGTACATCATTGATTTGAGCAGTAGGTATCCTCTACGGAAATAGTATGTGCTAGTTTAAAATCTTTTGATTTATTTTGTTTGATTAGTGTTGTATTGACATTGTGTAAAATTATATAGTATATATTATATAAATGTAAGTTTATCCACAATTTTATAATTGCATTTTGACACAACAGTGATATTTTTCAATATAATATTATGATGATCTGTTCTCTGGGAACATTTTTGTAGCCTGCAAGAGATAATTAAAAAACTTATGAAATAGTATCTAAACACTTAAGACCTAAGTTGTCATAGTTATTATTTAAATAGTATCTTGAGTTTTCGTAATTAAACATGTGTACGTCCTAGAGTCTTTCTTAATTGCCAGACATTTGTCATTATCGATTATTTATATCATGTGTTTTTATAACCTAGGTATTTATGTTTTGTACTTCTTAATAATTAAGGTCTAGTAATACTTTTGGAAAAAAAAGTAACTTTCACCATTTCATTGTCACTATGATATGCAGCAATATGTACTTAGTGCTTTAATTAAATTTGAATACGAATCAATTAAATCTATATTATACCGATGGGGAAAAACTATAACTTTAGGTCTTAATACCCGGATACCTGGGGTAACAAAATTTATCTTTTTAAATACTGATTAGGATTATCTATTTAACAAATTTCCACAAATTATTCTAATCAAATTTTTATTTCAGAAATGTAACTTCATCAAAAATATATTTTGGAGATGTCAACAATTATGATTACCATATTGATTGTACCTTTTATGTTGGACTGATCGTTGTTGAAACGTCTAGTGAGTATATTTTTAAACATTCAATATAAATCAAACAAATCGAAACACTTATTGCCATCACACTTGAAATATCAGACTGTCAGTTATGCATGAATAAATAAAACAAAAGCATGACTGGTGTGGTTACAAATGTATTGTGTTTTAAAATGATGTCTAGTGATTTGCCTACCTATGTAAATGAGTGTTGGGATTAACTTATTTTACAAGTTACTGTAACAAGACTAGTTTGATAAAGCTAAGAAAATTAATTAAATCTGGTACATTTTTGTGGTTATTTCTTAATTTACTCTGTATACATATTTTTTCCATTAATTCCTAGAAACAATCATTATAGCATTTTGAAAAAACCGTGTAATTTTCTTTTTACATGTTATAATACTACACTTGGTACCTATGTGTTGTGTAGGACATTTTCTTAGGATGCAAGCATTATCTTATAAAGTTATCTAAAATCTGTGATAATAATCTTATTATATAGGTGCGTTATCTATTGTTTTAAATACATTATTACATACAGATAACTTTTTTTTATTGATATTGTTTGAATATTTCATAATTTTTTAAGTGTTTTTATTTTACACCAACACACACATCAGACATTTCTTATTAACGATTACTAATTAAGTAAAACACAAAATGCCGTCCCACTTTGAATCAGACTGCGGACTGTCAGTTATGCACGAATAAATTGAATTAAAAGTCAGATAAGAAATTAAATGCATTACTGGTGTGGTTACAAATTGTGTTTTTAAACCATGTCGGATGATTGTGATGAAATTACTGTTACCACTAGGTTCAACTTATCTTTTGTTACAAGTTACTGTTACAAAACTAGTTTGAAACAGTTACCTTACCTTTCTATGTAAAGTAATTTATACATACCTACTTAGAGTTACTTTTTTGTGCTAATTTCATCAAATAACTTTATTTTTTAGAACAAATTAAAAATATTGCTATAGCAATTTGACAATACCATGTTTTTTTCTCAATGTGTTTGATATTAGGCTACATGTTCTACTGAAGTTTTCTAACATAACTTATTGATATGCAATTTGTAGAGTGCTTTACTTAACTCTATAGGGTA